>JARHVA010000178.1:4882500-5085000 GCA_037957365.1 Torreya grandis
AACTAAAAATTCAAACTTATTATGGTCTATGCATGTTAAAAAATACTAGGCTTAGTCTATAGGATATAATGATATTTTTTTACTAAGTAAAGATAACAACATCATGACTTTAATAATAACTAGACTAATATATAGTCAATTATATTCTTTCAAAAATAATGGTAAATTATACAACTATTAAACCAATCATAATAGTATTATAAAAACATAATCATTGTATTATTACTATGTTATATAGACTATCTTTGTATTTTATTATGTGTGTGTGTGTGTGTGTGTGTGTGTGTGTGTGTGTGTGTGTGTTAAACCATATAATGATATTCATGAATATCATAAACATAATTAGCTAATGTTCTAAACATTACGAAGATATTATGGTTAGTCTATATACAATAGTAACTAGATATTATTCACATAGATTTACATTCCTATAAGCATTAAAAATCATGAATTCAATAGCATAACATAATCATATTGCAACATTATACGTTAAATCTAGTACAATATCCATAATGCAATCACACAAGATTAATTCCACATAAGCAGTAAACTAAGCTAACACACAACTAACATACATAATCATTTACTTAAAATCAAATAACATAAAAAATATACTAATGCTAATAATTCAACCAATGCATACAATATGTACTATTTAACATGGTGTGTGCATGGGTTCTAGCCATTGTTTTATTGTCTCCCAACACCTCCATCTATGTGATCCTCTCTGATGATGCTCTCCCTCCATCATGCTCTGATAAATGAAACTCTCCTGCATTCAACTCACAACAAAAAGATAGTTAGCTCATAACATCATAATATATATCATAAAATATTAGTGTAATAATAAATCAACATGATCATAATGTAAATAATTTATAATACAACTAGATCATAGCAATGTAGTTATGAAATCAAAGTAACATACAACTGTCCCATAGAAATATATGACTTATAAATTAGTTAAAAAGTAATTAATCAATTTAAAAACCATAATAATCAAGTAAATTAAATTAGTGAGAAATTGGGATGTGACATCAGAGGAGGAAGTGGCTAAGGACTCGATTGCAACTATGAAAAGCTATAAGGTGAATAAACAAAAAGAATAATTCTTGATAAAATCTTGCAATCAAATCATAGATGATGAGGAATAGCTTGAGTCTATATACACAATATTTATAAACTTTATCAATTATTGATGGTTTCTCTCTTTGAAGAACCCATCAAGTCTTAATCTCTCTAAGTACATGTCTTAAAGGGTGCATCATGAAAGGGATAGGTAGACCATTGGTACTTTGCAAGATTGTTATTCCCTATACCACCAATTGAAACCAACACAAACCTATCTTATACATTTACCTAAGCTTTGACACCTTCTTTACACACTCCTCCAAGTAATTCAATGCCTCAAGTAGCCCCTATCTAAGCTAAAACCTTTTTTTATCTTTTACTAACCATAGTTGCATCAACCAACCCAATTCTTAGAAATTAACACCTTATGGGAATAAGTCAGCCCTGGTTGACCTAGTCTGGGACCTAACTATTTTTAAAGAATAGGGTCAATTAGGCTAACTTTGGGACTAAAAAATTTAAAGGGTTTATGGTTAGATACACGTATATAAACACATCATTTTTTCCATTTTCATTAAAGAGATAAAGATAATTATTCATTTTTTCTTCTTTACAATTTGCTCTTCCACCATTCTACTTGAGGAGTCATTGCTTAGGGTTTAAACTTGGAGAAAAGAATATTTTCTTATGGGAAAGTATTAGATGCATATAATAAGTCATACATCCTAGAGCACACCTATCTTTTTGATCCTTACAAACCATAACAACCTCTTGAAAAACACTATTGGCCAAGGGAGAGATTGAGCCTCGATGGGTTCATATTCAAAGATAAGTATTTCTAACCCTTATTCCTCTATTTTTGTAGATATAAGTAGCATAAGTAATGGATTGTGAATGTATTTATCTATCCATGTATTAGGATTACCTCTATATTAACTTGATTATATTTATTATTTACATGTTTACTTTTTATGTTAATTATCCTTATTTTGTGCTACATGCTTTGGTGAGCACTAGATTAGTTTTACTTTACTTTGATAAGAAAACATAAGATATAGCTGGGGTTATTATGTGGTATTTATTGAATTGAGGCTTTGAAACCCTCTCTAATGATATTGTGTGGTAACAAACCCATTATTTAAGTTTGGTAGATCCATATTGGTCATGACCTAAATTATCTAAATGTACCAACAAGTGGAAGGGTTAGTGTGATTTATTTTATCCAAGTTACGATTGATTTGTAGATCAAATTCACTTTCCATTATATAAATTCTAGTGAACCCAAAATGAAACTAATACTTTCAAGTTTTCTTTCTTGACTTCATTTAATATTTATTTCATTTTTACATTACTAGATCGAATCTATCTCCTTAATCTAACATTCTATGCACATGTTTAACACATAGTCAATATGATAGACTATGTTTTTATTTGTGTAGGTCATCTTCAAACATAGGTAAATAGATTGATTTGCTTGACTCAGTTCACTTCTTCATACATGTTTTTATATTTAGTCAACTCAATCAGCTTTGTTAGTAGGTCATCTTCAACCATAAATTTTCAAACTCAGTTGATCTAGTCAACTCTATTAGAAAACAAAAAATATTCACCTAGATGACATAATATAAAAATAAAAAATTTGGAATTTTCAAAATCATTAATGCTTACTTAGTCATTTTTTTCTTCATTATAGTCTTGTTTTTCACAATTTTTAGTCTATAAAATTATAACCCTACATCAAACTATGTCAACTAGATCAACATAGTTATGTAGCTTCATTTCTCATCCAAGAGACTCGATTACCTCATTTAACTATGTTTTTATAGATCTTATTTCAACAATATAATCAATCCAATTAATTATATTATATACTATTTGCATACTTGGTTATATAAATTGACACTTTACTCTTCAAGCAAAGGAATTAACTCATCTTGTTAGTAATTAATTCATTTTTATTTTATTGCTTGCTTGTTTAGAGTAACACACACAGAATAAAAATAAAGTTATAATATATTGATTTAGTCACATTATTTATATTTTATTCACACACTTCTAAACCAAATAATATAAAAAAACATTAAACAAATTATACCCAAGGTCTACCTACTTGGATTTCATCACCAAGGGGGAATTTGACTCAATTTTATGGCTGAGTATAAATACAAGATTGATGATATATATTGGGAAAACACCTAACACCTTTATCATTACAATATTATGAAGTGAGGGGTAGGACCCAATACCAAGTCAATACCATCACCAATATAGATCCATTTTAGCATTAACTAATTGAAACCATCTTTAGATTGCCTTTCTAGTTCCTTCTTACAACCAACTCCCTATCACATTTACTTATAAAAATCATAATTTAAAACATTCATGAATGACCACATATATTAGTATTTTTATTTTTGTTGTTTTCTCTTTGATAATTTATGATGTATTAAAAAACTTGTTTTGACCAACATTGGTACAAGGTTTATGCTATATGCTACAACTAGATCAACTAGTTCAACCCAATTTCTTGTGTGTTTATTTCAATTATCCTATAAAATAGCACAAGAACATATAGATACATAACTATTAAAACTTGTATTCATCCTCAAAACATAGTCAACCCACTTGACTACATATCTTATAATTTTTCTTTTCCATAAAACACAATCATTTTTTTCTACCTAGTTCTTTCAGGTTGGTCTCCAATGCTTCCCCATAGAATATAATTGATTGATCTGACTATGTCCTTTCCCAAATTTTTTTGTTGACCTTACCTCAAAACTCTATCGACCTAGTTGACTCTATACTTATTGGTCGATCTTGTTTTGTATCTAGCTGACTTTGCTCCTATTTTTCACCTATGTCCTTTCCTAAATTTTTTTGTTGACCTTACCTCAAAACTATATCGACCTAGTTGACGTTGTACCTATTGGTCAATCCTATTCTATATTTGGCTGACTTTGCTCCTATTTTTTACCTTTTCTCTTTAATCTTATAGTCTTATTCTAAGCATCATGAAATCCCCTATCAAAATCTTTTTAGAAAACTTTAATCCATTTAGATTATATATGACATATTATTTCCTTCCTCCCTTGCTACATAAGATGATTATCACTCTTGGTGCACTTTATCTCACCCCTAATCTTTGGACTACAATATGGTCCAAATTGCCTCAATTAAGGATACTTATGATCAGATCCATTTCACATTTCTCAAGACAATTCTTTCTCTAAAGCACCGTATTACACTATAGGGGTAATTGACACAAGCTTAAATAATATCCATATAGGAAATATTTTAATCACCAATAACCCATACCCTAACAATCCTCCACCTAATAACCCACCACCTAACAACCTTATTTTAAACACCAAAAACCCACCACTTAAAAATACTCATTTAAACACCAACAACCTCAACCCACCAATTGACACCACTCAAATTATTGCACAAATAAGGAAACAAATGAATATTATGCAAAAATATAATACTTCTCAAGTGATGCAAATGCAACATTATCTATTAAACACAGATAATCAACCTATGATTCTCTTACCTCAAAATAACAAAATTTTTATTCCTCCACCTCTTAAAGATGCCATGAGAAATATCATTTCCTAATCCATTATGCATAACAAGATGCTATAAAATATTCAAAATGAACCTTTAGCCCCATTCATCATTTCTATTATTATTGAAAATATCTCTCCAACTATTAAATATGATGGGACTAAAGACCCTACATATTTATTTAAATCATTTGGTAATATTTATAAAGAGTGTATTCAATTTTAATACCTTTACCACTACCAAATTTCTAGTCAAAACATTCACATGAGATGTATTAGAATGGTATAATCAACTCCCTCAACATTCTATATGGAAACTTGAGGATTTAGTCAATCCACTATTCAAAGAATTTTAACATAGTGATCTTCTTGAAAATAGTCTTAGTCATTTCATCAATGCTAAATAATCCCTTCTGAATCAGCTCATGATTTCATTCGATGATGTAAATCTTTGGCTCACAAAGTTGACCATAACATGACTAATGATTACTTATTTAAAATATTCATAACTACCTTAACACTTTCCCTTAAATATAAGGTTCAAAATTTTTCTCCCTAAAATCTAAATGATACTATTGATAAAGCTAAAAGACAAGACTTTCTTATAAAACAATTTGAGCCCAACATTAAAACCATCAAGGGATATTTCCAAAGCTTCACTAATGCAATTATTGGAATTCCTCTTCAATAAAAATTAGGAGTAGCCAAAGTGGTTAATCCCCAAGCTTCCCATGCATCCTTAACTATTAAATAAATGAAATAATTATTATCACCTTATAATAATTTCACTTATACTAATAATCCACCTACCTGGCATGATCCTAGTAAATTTTATTGGTTTCATGCTGATGTGGGGTATTCCCATGAAACATGTCATGGGATTACTAAGTTTGTTATTTATTTCATGTTAGGAGACACATTAAATCATGATATTATGATCAAAATACATCATCATGATTATGTTAATGCCTCTAAAAATAAATAAATTACCAAGCCTTCCTACTCTAAAATCATAATTTATACCACCCTTATTTGAAAATTCTTAGTAGATGAAGGGTCAAGAATTAATGTTACCTCCCTTTGGTTAATTAAAAAACTTGGGTATACCAAATATTTCCTTATGAAAAATCATCTCACATATCAAGGATTTAATAAAATAAATCAAAAACCACTTGGTTGTATCTGGTTCCCCCTTACTATTAGACCCAAGACCATTCATACCAAGCTCATGGTCCTCGTCTTACCTCTATCCTATAATATACTCCTAAGTCATCCATGGACATATTGTATGAGGGATAATGCCTTAATAGGTAGTCAATGTATTAAATTTATCCATAATGGAAAACATTAGAAACATGAAGTCAATCCTAACCCATGGAATATTCAAATACCCAACCCTAAATCTCAGTATCAGATTCCAACCATTCCATGAATTAATAATACACCTCTACTTGAATTCATTAACATGAATTTAGATTTACATGTCACTCTCATTGATTCCAATGATGATAAAATAAATGAATTATAAAACACTTTTAATACCACTAAGTTACCTCCTTATACTTCAGAGTGGATTTCTCCTTATTTTCTGCCACATGATCATATCATCCCTCTAGTTGATGAGATCATTGAAATTCCTCCTCCATGTAATGCCCATAAAGCTTCTTACATAGATGATGACTTCACATGTAATGAATATGGAGTGACAAGATTATTTTAAGATAATTTAATAATGTCTCCCTAAAAACTTAGTGATCTAGTGGCATCTAATTTTGATTCTCCCTTATAAATAATTCCATGCACTATCTCCCACACCTATGATGCTAACTATATCATGGATCAAGATCAATCACAAGACTTTGACGTATAACACTAAAAACAAATATTAGCTAAAATAAATGGTTTAAACTATGATTCCCATGTTATTCATATATCAATTGATAGTGAATCATAACTTGAAGGTCATGTACCTGCATTAATACTCCACTTATAGAAATCCCTTGCGTAGTTGAACAAATATCAACTCTAAAAAATCTATAAATTTTAGAATCATCTACACCTTCTATATCACCAACCAACCTACCAAATTTTATTCCTTATCATAATCCTATAGATACCATTGAGGCTACTCACCTTATTTCAACTGAATCTCCATCTAAAACACAACTTAATACACCTATTACCAATATGGTTGACTCCAATCAACGTCAACCAATAATTTTTCCTACACCTAAAATTACCCTTGATGTGAAAGCCATAGATGTATGATAAATACATTATGAATATGATTGACATAGTAATAAAATAATTGATATTGAATTAAATGTGGAATACTATGGACCCTTACCCACACTCCCTATTGATGAATCCATACTTGAGTTAATCCATGCTAGATAACCTAAACTTCCATGACAACATCATAAACTTGGAAACTTCAAATGAAAAGCTACTTATTTTAGTAATTTCATTGCTAATGTGGATCCTAAAACAAATCCTATTTATTCCCTTAATAATGATCTATATCATTTCCAAGTCAAAAATGATATGCTCATTGAAGAAACAATAAGAATAGAATATGGTACACCATCATGTCCTATACCCATCATTATCTCTAAAGAACTCACACCAATAGAGCATGATAACTTTAGTTTATTTTTTGATAAGTATCATGAAACCTTTGCTTGGTCATATGAGGATATGTTATATATTTACCCTAATACCATTATACATAACATCATCACTTACCTAGATGTAAAACCCATTTAATAAAAACAACATAAATTTACACCTTAAGTCATAAATAAATTATTAAACTTTTGGATGCAAAGTTTATTAAACCTATTGACTATTCTGAATAGGTATAAAACATTATTACCATTTGTAAAAAAGTCATCATGTTCATTCTTATATACATCAATTTATGAAATCTTAACCTCACATGTCCAAAAGATAATTTCCCATTACCTTCAATAGATGCCATCATAGATTCAATTGTTGGAAACAAAATGTTATCACTTATGAATGTTTTTTAGGATATAATTAAATTTACATAGCCCCTAAAGACCAATAAAAAACAACATTTACTATGGAATGGGGCACTTATTGCTACATCAAAATGTTTTTTGGCCTTAAAAGTACCAGAGCCACTTATCAACATGCCATGACTCACATTTTCCACAATCTTATACATAATATTTTGCAAACTTATGTTGATGACCTCATTGACAAATTTAAGATTCACACAACACACCTCATTGATCTAGTTATCATTTTTGATCGATTAATCAAATACAAAGTTATACTAAACCCATATAAGAGTGTCTTGGGCATCACATCTAGTAAAATTTTAAGGTTCCTAGTTTCTCTTTGTGACATTGATGTTGATCATACCAAAACTAATAGTATAGTCAACATACCCATTCCTTGTTCCATTCCCAACTTTCACACTTAACTTAGCAAGCTTGGGATAATTCAATGGTTCATCCAAGAAATGACTTATTGTATTTACTTTGTTAATTCCCTTCTGAAAAAAGGTAATGCTCTAGAATGGATAAATTTCCACCAAAATATTTTGAAAGCATGAAAATAATCTTTGTTCAATCCTCCCATGCTTTGACCACCTTCTAATGACCATCCTTTAATCTTATATACCTCTTATACCTCCATATCAATTGGGGAAAAGTTTGATGAACAAGATGATATTGGTAGAGAATATATTATTTACTATATTATTTGAGGCCTCATTGACTATAAAAAATGTTATACTAAAGTAGAATGCAATTGCCTTGCTATCTAATTTACAACTAAAAAGTTCTATCACTATATGATTTATCAAACTACTTATGTCATTATCCACTCTGATCCACTTCATCATTTCTTCTCTAAAGCATTTTTACCTAGAGATAGAATTGGCAAATAGATGGTTCTTTTTCTAGAATTTGACGTTCAAATTTTTACGTAATTTTTTTAAAGGGCAATTTATTGCTGAATAACTTGAAACAACACCTATACCAAATACAAATCACTTTCAAGATAATATGCCCAATGATAACATTCTTTATATTGAAGTTCTTAACTAGGTTATCTCCCTTAAAGATTATTTCCATAGTTTCATTATTGATTTAGAGGTAAATAATTAAGAAGATACCAATATCATTCCTGATACTACTAAACCCAAAGTAGTTATTGAAGAGCTCCCTGAAGTTACCATTGATTTGCATGAAGACACCTAGACCCTCCACTTTGATGGTGCCAAATGCCTCCAAGGAACTAGGGTAGGTTGTATTATAACAAACCCACATGGTAAAATCATCCCTCTAGAATTTAATTTAAATTTTGATGTTACTAATAAAATGGTTGATTATGAAGCTTTAATATTAAGTATGAAAGTGGTAATCGACTTGGATATCTCATATCTACACACTTTGGGTGACTCACAACTTATATTCCACTAGGTTAATGGTAACTATCAGTGTAAAAGTGAAAATATAATTTCTTACCATCAAATGGATACCACACTTTCCAAATAATTTATTTATTTAACTATTGACTCAATTCCAAGAGAACAAAATTTGACAACTGATTCTATTGATTCATCAACATATCTATTTCATCCTCATCAAGTAATTAATGATTCCTAATTTCTTATCCAAATAAGAAAATAACCCTCTTCCATCCAAAAAAATGATTTGATAATTTTTCATATTGAGGCTATTACTATTTGACAAATTCCATGGTACAAAAATATCATCCAATTCCTTAAACATCAAACCTATCCTCTAGACATGAATTCTCATGAAAAGACTAGAATTCATAAATAAGCCTTTAAATATGTATTTTGATACAACACCCTTTATTTATATAATGTATAAGGTACCTTGATTTACTGTATGATGCAAGAAAAGGTTCATCATCTCCTCAAATAAGCACATGGGGGAATTCGTAGTGGTCACTATAGCGGACATGTTACAACATGTAAATGCTTACGTATGGGATACTTTTGGCCTACTTTAAATAAGGACACTATCATTTTTTTTCTAAGAAGTGTAATCCATGTTAATTTCATAATGATTTAATCCATTCACCACTAGTTGAGTTCCAAACCATGGAGTTTCCTTAGCCATTTTCCATGTGGGGATTAGATCTCATTGTTAAATTACCTCAGTCACAAGATGGTCATGTTTTTATCATTATTACTACTAAATATTTTAATAAATAGGTAGAATCCATGCCTCTTATCAATTTCAAAATAACCACTATTTATAAATTTATCCTTAAGCAAATCATTTTTTTCTTTGGAGTTCCCCATACTATCATTTTTGATAATGATGATAATTTAAAAAACAAGGACATGAAATAGTTATGTGCTAAATTTAATTTTTTTCATAGCTTACCATCCAAAATGCAATGGAAAATTTGAAGCCACCAAAAAAATTATCAAAAAAATATTATAAAAGACCATATTAAAATCCCAAAATTATTGACCTCTTCACTTATACCCCATACTTGACTATACTAGCATATGTACTGACACTTGGGCAACACTGTTCTCACTAGTATATGGTTCTGAATCTGTCTTACCATTAGAAGTTTAACTCTCATATTTAAGTATATATCTTCATGGTATATTTATTGATGAATAATTATATGAATCTCATCTTCATGTGATAGAAATTATTGATGAACATTGTTTAGCCACTTATCAACATAACTGTCAATACAAGGCTCACATTACCAAACAACATAATAAAAAGGTCAAAGTACACACTTTTAATGTTAGTGATCTAGTCCTAAAATTATATTTCACCTATGATAAAGAAGTAAATTATGCCCAAAAATGGTGGGGCCCCTATGTAGTGAAAGACATTCTTGGTCCTAACAATTACCATCTACAAACTAATGAAGGCCATGTTTTCAAATAACCCACTAATGTAAAATTTTTGAAGAATTTTTTTACTTAAATATCCCCCTTATTTTAATATTTATATACATTGTCCTACTAAAAATTATTGTAGAACTTCTCTCATTATCTCACCCTTTAAATCCATCTATATTATAAACAAACCTTAGTTCACTCCTTTGTCCTTTGTTTTCTATATTTCATGAGTTGCATTTTAATACCGTGGAAAGGACCTAGTTTTCCTCATGAATACCTTTTTCTTTCATACATTGATTTTTTGTACTTTTTCTCTTTCAATCACAAGTTTTTTATTTTCCAAAGCATTTTACACCCACTTGGAATTATATTTTTTGAGTTGTAGTGTAATACCATGAATAGGCCCAAACTTTTCTCACAAATACCATTTTTCACATTTTATACCCACTTAGGTTTATCTTTAGTGAGTTTCAGTGTAAGACTATTGAGAAGACCAGGGTCTCTTCACAAATACCATTTTTCATTTTTTTCACCCATTTTGGTTTCTCTTTTATGAGTTACAATGTAAGACCATAGATATGACCAGGCTCTCCTCATAAAATCTATTTATTAATTAAACATTTTTACCAAACTAAGTGTTCCTTTTATAATCTTAAGACTTGGTTACAAGTTTGTGATCCCATATTCTCAACCTTTTTTTTTTTCTTTTGTAGATAAAACTTGCACAATAAATTATGTTAGCATATTTACCTACACTTATAAACATTTTTATGATAAGGAATCATACTTACCTATCACTGTATCCCTTTTTTCACATTGTCACATTTTTTATAATTTTAAGTAATTCAAATTATTTTATGTCTATTTTCCCTTGATTTACCTTCCTTTCATTACACTTTGGATAAAACAAGGTTGAAATCAAGATAACACTTTTATTTCACATGAATAAATAAGAATCTTAGACACCATTTTTTCTAAGTCTTCTTTATTAGATACCAAGTCTAAAATTTTCAAATGATAGTCATTTTTAGCACCCATGTTTGGTTCTCTGAATCTGTATGGAGGAGTAATAACAAAAGCCATTAAAATTTAAAAGTCAAATCATTTAAAACAAAATATAATGATCAAAAGATAATATATAAAAATTGAAAAGTCAACATCATTCCAAATGACATGATTTATAACACATTTCCTATTCCTAATCAAAGCTCAAACTCCACAGTTGGCCTCATAATAGAGTCGAGGTTTATTGGGGTACAGTAGGCCAATAGCTTGGGATAGGAGAATTAATAATCTATAGTGATACTTAATTTCTCATGCAAGTACCCAAACTTATAGTAGAATGATGGTTCTGTAAGGGTTCCTAAGGAATGGGGAACATGTTGTGGAAAAGTAGGTCCATTTTACTTTTCATGCATATAACCTTCATGGAATGATATTCTTACTTCATTTGATAACCCAATATTTGTGTGGTTAGGATACATTCTTAAGAGTTCTTAATGTCAAAAGTCATCTTATTTTGACAAACTTAATTTTAGTGTCTTTATTTTGATAAAATATTTCTCTAACATGCTTTTTCCTCCATCTCCCCCACCACCCATTTCATTCCCCCTTGACAGAGAAAGTTTGACTCTAAATTTTTTTCCCACTTCTATATTTCCTCTTATTCATATCTTAAACATGATATCACTACTTTATTTTTGGTTTTATCTATCTTTATAACAAAACAATATGGACTATAGATTATTTTATTTACATAATTTCCTTATATTTCTAAAAATTACTTTGGTTCTATTTGATTTTTTTGTTATCATTCCCTTTTTTTTTAAAACTAATTTATTTATATATATTTTTGTATTTTTTCATTGTTGAGTGAGTTTGGATTGTTACTTATCACTCACCAATGTTGTTTTCCATTTCATGTACCTTTTCCATTGATGATTGAGCAAGGATTATTATTGCTCAGTCATCAATGTTGTTTTACTATTTCTTGCCCGTATTTGTTTAAGTAAGGATTGCTATTGCTTTCACATTGATGCTAGATTTTCATTTGTGTTGTATCCTTAGTTTGACTTGGTTTGTTGTTCTTTCTTACTCAAAGTATACTTGTTTGAGTTTTTTGATCATTTAGTAGGCTTGGATTTTTGATTACCTGATTTACTCTAAATTTTTGGATTGGTCATTTGATTATAACTTAAAATTTATCACCCAAACTTACCAAATTTTCAAGTACATCATGGCTATATATTTTAGTTATCTTGACTTTTCTATCTTTGTTTATTTTTTATCTTTAAGTTTTGTATCCTTAGGGTTTGTCCAAAATAGTCTCTATACCCTCCATGATCAAAACTAAAAACACAATAGACAACCATCTAATGATAAAGGTAAGTCAAAGTATGCATATATTATTTAATTATTTTAGTTAATTTATTTTAGTCATTTACTTTCAGTTAATTTATGCTTTAAATACTATAATTTACTTAGATCAACATTATGTGTTGTAATGTTCTTTACTTGAAGCACCATCTCATATTAAAACTACATGACACGTGATGATCTTAGAATGGGGTATATGTATACACATAATATTTTTAAAATTTATCAATTATTGATGTTTTCTCTCTCATAAGAACCCATTGAGTCTCAATCTCTCTAAGTGTACACCTTAAAGGGTGCATCAAGAAAGGGGTGGGTAGACCATTGGTGCTTCAAATTTTTTTTATTCCCTATACCATCACTTGAAACTAACATAAACCTTTCCTATACATTTCTCTAAGTTTTGACAATAAACCTTTCTTATACATTTACCTAAGCTTTGACACCTCCATTACACACTCCTCAAATTAATTCACTACCTCAAAGAAACCCTACCTAAGCCAAAAAACCTTTTTATCTTTTACTAAAAAAGTTACATGGGCTGAACCTATTCTTAGAAATTAGTACATTATGGGACTAAATCAGCCTTGGCCAACCTAGTCTAGGACCCAACTAATTTTAAAGAATAATGTCAACTAGGCCAAATATATTAGCTAAAAATTTATAAGGGTTTAGGGTTATATCTACCTATATAAACACATCTTTTTTTCCATTTTCATATGAGAGAGATAGAGATAATCATTCATTTACACTTCTTTACATTCTACTCTTCCACCATTCTACTTGAGGAGTCATTACTTAGGGTTTACACTTCGAAAGAAGAATATTATCTTATGAAAATGTCTTAAATGCATAGAATAAATCATATATCCTAGAGTTAGGCTATCTTTGTGATCATTACAAACCAGAACAACCTCTTATAAATCACCATTGACCAAGGGAGAGATTGAGCCTCAATGGGCTTATCTTGAAAGGTAAGTATTCTTAACTCTTATTCCTCTATTTTGGTAGATAGAAGTAACATAAGTAATGGCTTGTGAATGTATTTATCTCTCCATGCATTAGGATTACCTCTATATTAACTTGTTTAGAGTTCTTATTTACATGTTTACTTTTTATGTTTGTTATCCCTATTTTGTGTGACATGCTTCGGTGAGCACTAGATTAGTTTAAATTAAATGTGTATTTAATTTGATAAGAAAACATATGACCTAACTATGGTTATCATGTGATATTGCTTGAATAGAGGATTTGGAACCCTCTGTAGTGATATTGGATGGTAAGATACCCCTTAGTTAGGTCTAGCAGATCCATATTGGTCATGACCTTGATTGTCTAAATGTACCAATAAGTGGAAGGGCTAGTGTGATTTATCTTTTTTGAGCTAGGATTGATTTGCATATCAACTTTAATTTTTCTTATATATAGAGTCTAATGATAGCGATAAGGACCTATATTTGAAGGGATTATTTGATCCAAAGTAAGAATTGGAGGCTATTAAAGCCAAAGTCACAAATGAAAATGAATATCATGTTAGGGTGTGGAGCTAAAAGCTTCACCAAGGAGCATACTTTGACAGTTTTGGGTCTACACAGACACTGGCATCAGTTAGGAGAGACCGACGTCAGCTAAGTGCAGTTGCAGAGGCACCGGCGTCGGTAGTGGGTCGATCGACGATGGTCACAGGCAAGTAGCAGGAACCGACGTCGATTACCTGTGCGTCCAAAAAGCTATTTCCGAGGACAGAAGCGAGTGTTTGCATGATGAGTTTAAGTTGTAGTCTTAAGCTCTCATCTCTATTATTAGTAATATTATTTTTAGAGCCCTTGTTGAAGAGGCTTAACTGGTTGTTGTAAGTGCATGCTCAAGTTTCCTAATTCTATATGTAGAATTAGATCTTCTTAGCTTTATGTGAATTATTTGTAGAATTGGTATGTTGAAGAACAGTACAAAATTGAATCAATCCAGGCTTGTTGGAGTTGATTGTTCTTGAGAGAGAGAGCTCTTGAGGAATAGAGATCTAGTGAGAGATCTATACATCTAGGAGAGGTGTGGAAGAAAGAAGTTTCTTCAATTGTATCCCTTTTGTAAAGAGTTTGTTAATACAAGTTTTCACGGTGGTTTCTTGTATCTCTTGTTCTTGCTATTTATCATTCTAGTTACTTGTTTATCTGATTTATTTCCATGTTTATTGCTTTCACAAGTGTAATCTATTGTTGGTTGATCCCTAACAAGTGGTATTAGAGCCTTGGTTGCAGGTTTAAGAGCTGATACCAACAAGTGGTATCAGAGCTCAGGTTCACTAACAGGTGGTTCAAATCTGTGTAGTGTGTATTGATTACAGGTTCTCACAGGGGTTTCTACAGGGATTTCTATTTGAGTGGGAGAAGCAATGACAGATGAAAGTAAACTGAGAATGGAAAAGTTCAATGGCAAAAATTACCAACATTGGAGAATGCAGATAGAGGATTATCTGTATCAGAAAGATCTCTACTTACCGTTAGGTGGTGTTGTAAAGAAGCCCAAAGACATGGAGGATGAAGAATGAGAAGTTCTTGATAAAAAGGCTCTGGGGTCTATAAGACTGAGTCTAGCATCCACTGTGATATCTAATTTATCATAGGCAAAATATACGGTAGAGTTGATGAATACGTTAGCAAATTTGTATGAAAAACCCTCAGCTTCTAATAAGGTATATCTTATGAAGCAGTTATTTAATTTGCATATGAATGAAAGTGGATCTGTTTCTACTCATCTGAATGATTTCAATGGAATTATGAATCAATTAAGTTTAGTCAATATAGTGTTTGATGATGAAATAAAAGCTCTTTTAATATTATGTTCTTTGCCTGAAAGCTGGCATGGCTTAGTAATGGCAGTAAGTAATACTGCATCTGCATCAAATATTTTAAAAGTAGAGGATGTTGTTAGTGTTATCTTGAATGAAGAAATTCACAGGAAAAGCACAAAAGAGACATCTGGGAACACTTTAAGTTTTGAGAGCAGGGGGAGGCAAAAAGAGAAGAGCAAGAAAGGCAGATCAAGATTCAAATCTAAGGGGAAAGGCAGATCTAAATCCAAAATGGCAGAAGGCCACAATGCTGGAATTGTGGAAAGATGGGGCACATAAGCAGAGATTGTTGGTCAAAGCCTAAGGAGGACAATCAACACAAAGGAAAGGAAGAAGCCAAGGTTGCAGGTATCGCACAAGATGCTTTAATTTTCTCTCTGCATAATAATATAGAATCTTGGGTGTTAGATTCTGGTGCATCTTTTCATGCTACCCCTAACAGGGAATATTTTAGTGACTATATCCATGGAGATTTTGGAATAGTGTATCTAGGGGATGATGAGCCCTATAAAATAATTGGCAAAGGTAAAGTGCAGCTGAAGATGCAGAATAACAACACATGGGTGTTGAGAGATGTGATGCATGTTCCTAGCTTGAAGAGAAATTTGATTTCTGCAGGAAAGTTAGGGGATGAGGGTTGTATAGTAACTCTCACAACAGAATCTTGGAAGGTGACCAAGGGTGCACTTGTTATGGCCAGAGATAAGAGAGAAGGTACTCTCTATTTGTGTAATTGTGTTACTAACAAATATCCTTCTGTATTATCTACTTCAGATGTGGATGCTATATTATGGCACTCAAGGCTTGGCCACATGAGTGAGAAGGGGATGTCAATTCTTAAGTCCAAAGGTATGCTTTCAAATTTAAAAGGCATAGATCTAGAGTTTTGTGAGCACTATGTATTTGGAAAATAGAAAAGGGTTAGTTTTCTCAAGACTGGGTCTACTAAGAAGAGGCATAAGTTGCAGCTTGTTCACACAGACGTGTGGGGACCGGCTCAGGTTGCTTCCATTGGAGGATCACAGTACTATGTATCTTTCATAGATGATGCTACAAGGAAGGTATGGATCTATTGTATTAGAAGAAAATCTGATGTATTTGAGACTTTTAAGATTTGGAAAGCTATGGTTGAGAATGAAACATGTAAAAGATTGAAGTGCTTGAGATCTGACAATGGCGGTGAGTTCTACAGTTATAAGTTTAGAGATTATTATTATATGCATGGAATTCATAGGCAAAGGACAGTTCCAAGGACACCTCAGCAGAATGGAATTGCTGAAAGGATGAACAGGACAATAATGGAGCATGCAAGATGTATGAGATTGCATGCTGGTTTGCCCTTACAGTTTTGGGCACAAACTGTTGACACTACAGTATACCTGATTAACAGAGGACCCTCTACAGCTCTGGATGGTGGTATTCTAGAATAGGCATGGACAGGTAAAAAGGTTGATCTCTCATATCTCAAAGTTTTTGGTTGTGAAGCCTTTGTGCACATAGATAAAGAAAATAGAAAGAAGCTTGATGCTAAGTCTATGAGGTGCACGTTTATTGGCTATGGCTCAGATGATTTTGGTTATAAATTGTGGAATCTAGAAACTAACAAGGTAATCAGGAGCCATGATGTTATTTTCAATGAAAGAGTGATGTATTGTGATCAGCTAAGGAAGCTGAATCAATCTGAGCAAAGCAATGGTAAATTGGACGAGGTGAAAGTCCAATATGAGCTCACAGGAAAAATAAATAGTCACTTACAGGAAAACATAGAGACTGACATCGACAGATTAAGAATCGACGTCGACAGTACAGAGACCAGCGTCAGCCATACAGAGACTGACGTCGGCAGGATAGGCACTGGCATCGGTCAGACAGAACTGGCGTCGGCCAGTAACAGGTCTGGAGGTGATCGAGGTCGGTCATTGTCAGAGAATTTGGGTGGACAGCGTGTTGTGAACGAGTCTTAGACACTCGTCAGGAGGTCAAAAAGGGTGAGTAAGCCTCCAATTAGATATTCTCCTTCTTTATTTTATCTATTGCTAACTGATGGTGGAGAACCAGAGAGTTTTGAAGAAGCAAAATAGGTGGAGTCCAAGAGTCAGTGGGAGCATGGCATGGTTGAGGAGTTGGAGTCCTTAAGAGAGAACCAAACATGGGATTTGGTTGAATTGCCAGCTGGTAAGAGAACACTCAAGAACAGATGGACCTACAGGTTGAAAGAAAGTGAGAATGGATAGATGAGATATAAGGCTAGATTGGTGGTAAAAGGATTTGCACAATAGCCAGGTATTGACTTTGTTGAGATTTTTTCTCCTGTTGTTAAAATGACTTCTATAAGGGTTATATTGTCTTTGGTTGCTTTTGAGGATTTGCATCTTAAGCATCTAGATGTTAAGACAACGTTTCTTCATGGAGATTTGGATGAGGAAATTTATATGGAACAGCTAGAAGGATTTGAGGTCAAAGGTAAGGAGAAGTTTGTGTGCAGATTGAAGAAAAGCTTATATGGCCTCAAGCAAGCTCCTAGGCAATGGTACTTAAAATTTGACAGGTTTATGACTGAGCATGGCTACAGTAGGTGTCAATTTGACCATTGTGTGTATTTCAAGAGATTTGATAATGGTAGATATATTATTCTATTGTTGTATGTAGATGATATGTTGGTTGCAGGATCTCACATGCAGGATATCTCTGAGCTTAAGGTGATATTAGCTCAAACATTTTCCATGAAGGATTTGGGAGCAGCAAAGAAAATCCTTGGCATGAGCATTAAGAGAGATAGGAAAAATCATAGGTTGATATTGTCTCAAGAAGATTATGTAGACAAGGTGTTGAAACGGTTCAATATACAGGATGCTAAACCGGTAAGCACACCTTTGGCTGGACATTTTAAGTTGAGTAAAGAATAATGTCCTAATTCATATGATGAGGTAGAGTACATGAGTAAGGTTCCATATTCTTCTGCAGTAGGGAGTTTGATGTATGCAATGGTGTGTACTAGACTGGATATTGCCCAAGCAGTGGGAGTGGTAAGTAAGTATATGGCCAATCTAGGTAAGGAACATTGGAAAGCAGTTCAGTGGATCCTTAGATATCTGAGAGGAACCAGCAGTAGGCACTTGTGCTATGGAGCTTCAGATACTTCTCTACATGGTTATGTAGATTCAGATATGGCAGGTGATTTGGATGGCAGGAGGAGCACTATAGGTTATGTTTTCACTATAGGTGGAACGACGGTTAGCTGGATATCTAAGTTGTAGAAGGTTGTTGCCTTGTCAACTACAGAAGTAGAGTATATTGCAGCCACAGAGGCTAGCAAAGAGATGATATGGATGACACGGTTCATGGATGAGCTTGGTAGGGAGCATGAGAGTTGCAAATTATATAGTGACAGTCAGAGTACAATCCATTTGTCTAAGAATTTAGCCTTTCATTCAAGAACAAAGCACATACAGCTAAGGTACCATTTCATATGACAGGTATTGGAAGATGGTGAGTTGAAGCTAGAGAAGATCCATACAGATAGGAATCCTACTGATATGTTAACCAAGCCAGTTACAAAGGAGAAGTTGAATCTTCATTCAACTTCTATTGGTCTTTATGATTGAGTTGAAGATGGAGAAGCTAGAAGATGTTGCTGTATAAGTACTGGTGCAACTGTTTATCTCCAAGTGGGAGATTGTTAGGGTATGGAGCTAAAAGCTTCACCAAGGAGCATACTTTGATAGTTTTGGGTCTACACAGACACCGGGGTTGGTCAGGAGAGACTGACATCAGCTAGGTGCAGTTGCAGAGGCACCGGCGTCGGTAGTGGGTCGGCCGGCGGTGGTCATAGGCAAGCAGCAGGAATCGACGTCAGTTACCTGTGCGTCCAAAAAGCTATTTTTGAGGATAGAAGCGAGTGTTTGCATGATGATTTTAAGTTGTAGTCTTAAGCTCACGTCTCTATTATTAGTAATATTATTTTTAGAGCCCTTGTTCAAGAGGCTTAACTGGTTGTTGTAAGTGCATGCTCAAGTTTCCTAATTCTATATGTAGAATTAGATCTTCTTAGCTTTATGTGAATTATTTGTAGAATTGGTATGTTGAAGAACAGTACAGAATTGAATCAATCCAAGCTTGTTAGAGTTGATTTTTCTTGAGAGAGAGAGCTCTTGAGGAATAGATATCTAGTGAGAGATCTATACATCTAGGAGAGGTGTGGAAGAAAGAAGTTTCTTCAATTGTATCCCTTTTGTAAAGAGTTTGTTAATACAAGTTTTTAGGGTGGTTTCTTGTATCTCTTGTTCTTGCTGTTTATCATTCTAGTTACTTGTCTATCTGATTTATTTTTGCATTTATTGCTTTCACAAGTGTAATCTATTGTTGGTTGATCTCCAACATATCAACAATTGAAAAATATTAATATTGAAGAACGAGAAGGACAAAGAAGGGCATAAGACACCTTTACAAGTTGTTCTAAAAAATATGTCAAGATCCATTAAATAAGTTGGTAGGGGATAGTGGAACAAAGTATGTACCAAAACTTGTGACTTTAGGCAATTAATAAATACAAAATGAGGTTTCAAAAGATTTTCAACCACTATGAGGTTATCAGGATCTATTTCCAAGCAAGTTCATAGATTAAAAGGGGTATATCCCTTGCTAGGTGTGATGCACATAGAGATAAAAGAGTCTACACAACATAAGAAAAATGCCCATACACATTAAATCCTAACATGAAGTTGAAGGTAAAGGCTAAACTAGATCAAATACAAGAAGCTGTAAGCACTATTTCTAAATTATATATCACCTTAGTTTTATACACTTGGTAAATATATATCATGTATGTACCTTCATATTCTAAACCTTTTTTGTTAATAAAAGGTTCACATATATTATTTATCTATGCCTAATTTCTTATATCTTAGCCCATTATAAATGTACTTATCTTCCATTCTATAGGTTCTAGACCTACAAATATTTTATAACTACGTCGACACTTGCATCCCAGTCAAATGCCTACATCGATGCAAGTGTCCTATCCCAATGTAAGTGTTCAGTGCCCTAAATCCATCCAATTTACAAATGAAATTTATCTTGAAGGTTGGCATAAGTGATTTAATGTGAGATATTCTTAAAAGGGATTGATATAAACATAATGTCAACCCCCATTCATTATTCACATAGAAAGGACCTAGGCTTCGACAAAAAATCACTCAATCAAGCACTCAAGTGAGCAAAGCTTCCATATTTTATTTTACTTCCATATTAGTCATAGGAAAAACACATCTATAGGTCTAAAATATTGAAGGACCATTTTATGAGACACATTTACCAAGTTATAAGTGTGAAAAAGGATTTAAAAATAGAGGGGAGGTTAGTCTTATGTTAGTCTCATAAAATAAATGAAATGAACAAACTCAAATCCTAACAGCTCTAGCCTAGACACTAGGAAGAGCTTAGGTAACAAAACTAAATGAAATCATAAAAAAACATAAAATAAATAACTCTTTTACCTTATTTGGAGATCCAAATGGTTTGTTGAATGGTTTCCTTAGCTTGTGCATCAAGAAGTCTTTGATAATGAAGGTTGTTTGGATCCTTCTCTCCTTGGCACCTTGGTTTATGATTTTTTGGCTTAAGAATTTGGCTTGGTAACCTTATTTTAAAAGCTTGCCTCTCTCTAAATTAGTAATATAACATTGGATCATGAAATCTTCTTAAATGAATAGGCATGGTCTTGTATTTATAACCTTAAGAATTAACTCTCACCCAAGGTGAGTTAAGGTTGAGTTTAGGCTTGGAATGGGTTCAAACTAAACCTATGTAAGTTAAAACTAACTCCAATTGAGTCAATAGTTTTAAAATAATTATGATTTTAAATTACTAGGCATGGCTCTCAAATTATATATTTTCAGATATTTCTAAAGAGCTTGACAACTCATAAAGACAATGATGAAAGGATTTGATATTTTAAATTTTAGAATTTTTATTTTTAGATATTCATTAATTTCAAGTGGATAATTAAACTTAGAATTTAATATTTTTTAATTTATTAATTGATTTTGATTATCTTTTTAGCTCTTTTAAGATATGATCAAGTATGCAAGTGCCCCACTTAATAGGTGCATAGGCCAAATTGATGGTTTTGATGCTACAAGGTGATTAGGGATGAATCCATGGGAGGTTATTATTGCATACAGTAAGATACCCCAAATAGGGATGCCTCAACATGATTCTGAGCTTTTATGAATGATGCATGATAAAATTTGGGATGTTTAGTGATTCCTAAGCTTAATTTGCAATAGTTGGTAGGAATCAGTCTGCAGTCTAGTTAGAATCTAGTTGTATCTTGTTTTGGGTGTCTACAATTTACCCCTATTTAGAAAGGCATTGCAAACTATATGAATAGTAACAACTTATCAAATAATGAATAAGGTCACTGTGAAATAAAATAATGATTGAAGAAGAAGTTCCAAATAATATTTGGGAATCCTATAATAATTCCCCCTTGAGGGAGTGGTTGACACATGTAATTGATGGATGGTCCCTATAAAAGAAGCAAGAAGAATAAGGAAATTAATCCATAGGTGAGATTAATCTAATCTAGATAATGCTTTCATGCATTGATTAAAAAAAGTACTAATTTAACCAAAAGTAGTTATAATTAGTAACAAATGTTGAGACACTAATTTGTCCAAAGGCAATTATAATCAGTTGCACATGCATATGCCTTAGTAGGGTGACTGATTCAAAATAATGATTTGCACATAGGTGGTTAAAATCATTAAGATGACTTGTATTGAATAATAATTTTTGGTTTGTGCTCGAGTATGGTAGATTAACAAGCATAACTCAAGGATATAACCTATCATACATATTAAAGATGAGCTAGCATAAATGTAAGTGCAATGGTCTAATGACTAAAGAAGCCACAAACAACCAGACACATGAGGATGCACAAAGTGATGAAAGAGATGATTGGAATAATAAAAGTGGTTGAGCTGACTTGAGATACACCATGTATCTAAGCACTACCTACATAATCTAAATAAACCTTAGGTTAATGTAGTTCACCCAAAAGTAGGAAAAAATAGAACGAGGAATATAAAAATAAGAATTAATCAATGTGAATGATTTGATTATAACTACCAATGTGGAGATGTTCATACTTATTAGCATTAATATAAATAAAATGGCTAATGGGTTGACTTGATTAAGGAAGGTGGGAGGATTTAATGAAGTTACTAAGGAGAAGTTTCTATGGCTCTATTATTTATAAGATTTTTTGAACTAAGTTTTGCTATAACACATGATAGTATGCATCATGATATAAAATACCATGATAGCTTATTTGTAATATGCATAAAGAATGACTCCTAATATAATAAAAAATTGAAAACAATATACCAATGATAAATATCATGATGATAACATTGACTTATGAATATGGATAGACTCAAAAATAATGTGCAAGGAATCACCCAATAAACACATATCTACTAAGTCGAGGCATAACGATGAAAGAAAATAAATAAGCAAACAAATAAATAGCTAAACAAATAAAAACATAAAAAGCTTGAAAATAAAAACAACAAAAAGCATCCTATCATGAACCAAGTCAATACCTATACATGATGGCTCAATAGAAGGATAAATAGATGGTGCCCCCAAGCAAGGATATATGCAAATAAAAGGTCACACCTCTAATGGAAGTGAAATGGATTGGAGTAAACAATGGATTTATTCTAGTAGAAAGGATCAAGGATGATTGAATAGGTTTAAATAAGACATGTTTTTGGATTTTGAGGCTTTATATCTCTCTAGGAGATCATAAGTCAATTTTTTAATGTTTAGGTTTTTGAAATGTTTTGAATGTTTTTAGAATATTTGGGGTATCTTAACTTGTTAGAGATTGATAATATACCACTTATAAAATGATGAGAGCATTATCTTAGGTTGATTTTAAAATAATGATAACATATGGAAAAGGGGGATTGAGCTGACCAAAATATGAATTGAGTGCCACCTAAATAGTCCTATTTCAAGTCATAATGGTTCCACCCACACAAAAGGCAATGAGATCCAACCAAGTAACAATAAGTTCATAAAATTAGGAAAAAGTCAAATAAAATGATAATAATAATGGTAAAGTGATGCAATAATGCATGATGAAAGGTATTATTCCTAATTTGACCATATTCGGTTATAATTAGGAACCAATGACATAGGTCAGTACTACTAATTTTACTATAGGTGGTTATAATTAGTAACACAAGGTGAAAGACTGATTTACCCAAAGGTAGTTATAATTAGTGGCACTAGTCAAACATATATGAAAAATGTAGTTACCAGATCCATTGTCATACTACTTTCATATACTACCATTTAAACATGCAATTCTAAAACTATTGAAACTGGATTGGAACCCCCTCATGGAAGGTACTGGAAGAAATAATGGAACCAAGGTCAAAAGTATTAGGTAGGGAAAGTCAAAACAAGTTTGGTCAATAATGAAGGTATGATATAATGGTATAGGTTATAGCATAAAAAAGATGACAGGAGGGAAATTGGTTATAATGGTAATAGGTTTTCCCCCAAGTGATGAGGTAAGGTAAATGGTAGGGTATGAAACAATGGCAAGGCAAATGGAAAATGAAAATGACAAGGTAAATAGTTATTTTTTCCTACTAATGTGTATATGCACATCTTGATTAACATATAATAGTTAATCATGTTTAAATTACTAGCCCACATATCTTCTAAATAGCTTCTTTATCAAGAACCTAAAGCAAATTTGGATTCCAAGAATGTTGTTGTGATGTTTGTTGGTCTTTGATTCTATTTCATTCAGACATCAAGATAAGGTGTCTTTGTAACTTATGTAAAGGAAAGTGTAGTTAGGGATGGGAAATATAGATAAATAATGGATAAAAGGTCTGATTTGGAAACATAAAGGTGGATGATAATGGTACATATAATAATTGGGAAATAAATGAAGATTGATATTTTTAGGCATACACAATGTTGTTGATTCCAATTTTGACATAATTTTGGTCGTAGTAGGGCTACAGATTTATGAAGATGTTCTCAATAAGACCATTATATTTTTTTATTATTTAGGCTCAAGAGTAGGTACCTTCTAATTATGCTATATATTGGAAGCTATATTGATGTTATCTTTAATAATATCTTAATCAAGTAGTGAAGAACTATCATGCTCAACTATTGGTACCTCAAAGAGATTTTCACCAATAAATTTATCTTGATTTTCCCATAGTACCTCCTATAAGGTTTCTCTATGGAACATTGACTTTTGACTTTAATTGTCTTCTAGTACCTCAAACAAGGTTTCACTAGAAAATGCTGACTTTGGAATTTGATTATCCCTTAGCACTTATAAAAAGGTTTCACTAGGATATTTTTATTCTTCTGCATAAATGTGGTCTTGGTTTCCCTAATATTCTTTAATCGATATGTCACCTAGATGTAGTTCAACAGGGTATGATTATCTCAATCCCAATCAACACTTGTGGGAGGTGGAATGTCAATATAATGGCTAAGTTATTTGGTGTTAATGGTATGTGGAATGGTAATGGAATGGATAAAAGTAGCACAATCCTCATAGAAGATACTAGGATAAATTGTGTTGAAGCTAAAGTAATCATCCTAAAAAACTTTGGAAGGATCATAAATATATTCAAATTGATATATAAGGCATGCATAACCGATATTGTAACAACCATGAACATATTTTGATTATGAAGCTGAGTCTAACTCAAGGTACTATGAATTTGATATTGAGACTAAAGTTAATTTTGCTTTTGATGTTAAATCTAATATTGGTTCAAGAATAGAACCCAACTCTAGTTTAGATTTTTCTTCAATTGTGGATTCTACTATAGTGATGTATTGTTGAAAGTTTGGTATTGGATAAGTAATCACATATGATAGCATAAAGGGATCCATAAAATAGGTTTTTCAAAATGAGACTCCTTAATGAGGGGAAAAAGGTTAAGAGACAACTCCATAGAGTCTGGATTGTCAAATGGGGCTCTTTGAAAATAAGGTAATGATCAAGATAATGATTTTTTAAGGGTGGTTATAATCATTAAGAAGTGACTCCTTAAAGACTAGCTTATCAGAGTGAGACTCCTTAATAATAGTGATAGTATCAGAAGGTGATTTATCATAGGTTGACTCATCACAAATAGCTGTTTTAGCAAAAACATCATAGATTGGTAAATTTTCTTGGCCTTGGTTTATAAGTAGTCATAAAATACCAATTTTGAACACATCTTGGTCTTTGAATGATTAGCTCTATTAGAGAGGTACTAATTGATTCTATTATAGCTTGACGATCATCATGGGTTTTCTATAGTGGGGGATGGTTGGAAATGGATGAATAATGGATGGTAGTTAGGTAATGATCTCTTTATAAATATTCTCATCTAAGATGGGCTTAACAAAGACTGGTTGTCCATCTAGGATGATAACTATGACTCATTGAGTTGTGATTA
The DNA here is from genome assembly GCA_037957365.1 of Torreya grandis. Classification (NCBI taxonomy): domain Eukaryota; kingdom Viridiplantae; phylum Streptophyta; class Pinopsida; order Cupressales; family Taxaceae; genus Torreya; species Torreya grandis. Next base: position 4,908,742 of record JARHVA010000178.1, read on the forward strand.
CACCAATTTATTGGGATAATGAGCCACCATACTTAGAAGGTCCTATAATGATAATGGTAGGGTATTGTGAAGCTTGGTTTCTTGCATAAGCCAAAGGATGAGGTCTTGGTAAATAACAGTAGGGCATTATAAAGCTTGGTTTTTGACACAAGTCAAAGGACGAGGTCCTAAAATAGTAATGGTAGGGCATTATTAAGTTTGGTTGTTATCATGAGCCAAAGGATAACATCCTAAAATGGTAATGAAAGGGCATTATAGAGCTTGATTTCTCTCAAAATCTAAAGGACAAGGTCCTAAAATAGTAATCATAGGCTTTTATGGAGCTTGATAACTCTCACAAGCTAAATGATGTGGTATTAGAATGGTAATGTTAAGGGATTAGGTATCATTAGCATTGAAAGGCCAAACTTGGTATGTTAATCGACCTAACAAAGGTATCACCACATACTTATCTTGAGGGCATTGGTTTTATTCTCCAAATTGATTATCATAAGTGGGATAGGGATCCATCTCTTAAACTACATCATCACCATAGGGGTCTTGAACAAATTCATCTTGATTGAAGATGATGTTATCATAACCTAGATTGTATATGGATTAACTATGAGCGTAACGAGACATATCCAAATCAATGATGAATGTTTCATAAAAAGGCCTAGAGTTATACAAACTCTTAAAAACAAGTTATAAATGATAAGTGGTTCAAGCATATTCTAACTTGGTTTAAAAGTAGAGTTATATCTCCAAAATGGTCCATGCTAAAACTTGGACTAAAATAGTCTAATGTCAAATGTCTTACACAAAAAGTTCAAGTGAATTAAATAAAACCAAAAATGCCAAACCTAGGTACAAAGTGTTTCAAACAAGTCTAAACTAGTTCTAAGAAAACAATGGTTGCTAGGTCTTTTGGAAAAGGCATAAAATTAGGTTCAAAACAGAAATGTGCTAGGTTTTTTGGAAAATGCACAAAAGCTAGACTTTTAAACAAAACAAGGTAAGAAAGTTAATCTAAAAAAATTGAAACACTTTGGCATAAACTAGGCATTTAGATTTAAACATGAACTTGGTCAGTTGACAAAATAAAATGGACTCTAGGCACATGAAAGATAGATTACTTCCTCCCAAATCTAGATATAAACAATAGTTTTAAAATTAAATAAATAATTAACCTAAGTTACACAACCCAAAAGTGAAAGATCACTATCTAGGCCAAAATTACATAACACAGACAAAAATCAATCAATATTTAGATTTGAACTTGTCAACGATAATTTCAAACTCAACTTAGAAAACTAGGCTTCTTTAAACAAACAACAAACTAAATAAGGATGAATGACATAATGACACTAGATATAGATCCAAAAGGCACACACAATTTTGGTTTAAAAAATTAGAATTTGGACATAAGGAAATAAGTCTATGAAATAATTTGAGTGGCATAACAACATTATCATGCTATAAAGGTATGACAAAATTCAGTTTTAAGACTCAAAGGCACAAAATGTTGAATAAACTGGGCAATGAAATGTTACCCTTTTCCAACAAGTGACACATACAACACAATTTATCGAATGACTAAGGCAAAGTTATGATGTCAAATGAAGGGTGTAATGCCTTCTCAAATAAAGGAGTGATGTATAAACAAGACACATTTTTATGTGGTAAAAATAAACAAATATTTTAGACTCAATACCATGTAAGAAATATATAAAATGACATAAACACATAAGTATAACATCCTAAATCCTAAAACTAACAAGGTTGCATAGTAATGTCAAATTACATCAATATACTCAATCTTGAGAGGATATTAATTATTAATAAAAAAATTAAAATCACACAAAAAGTAGGGGTTTTAGGCCCCCTCTTGTCTTAAGAGTTTGTATTATGACATGAAACTTTGGGATACTTGCCTTGCATCAACATGTCTGTGACAAGTGGGGTTATTCTAAACTATCAAATTTTAATCATTTCTAGATGGTCCCAAGTATGGCTAACACTAGAGATGAAATCACATCATTTTAATCCATATTAATTGGCTTATTATGAAAAAATATTTTCCTTTTCATAACCACTAAATCTATTTCTTGCTTAGTGTAGTGCGATGTCTGAGTTGCCCCTATGTTTTGAGGCTGAGCACCACTAATAGAGCTTGTTTTAACAACTCAAAATAAACATCCTAGTGGGTCACCCTCAATTTATATACCACACCATGGAGTGGGGTTGCAGTTATTCTAGGAGATTAATTCCTAGGTCAATTCTTCCCTAAAGAACCCATGATGAAGCGATGAAATCCTGCTCACAAGCCAAAATACATAAAAATAAAGATAAGTGGAAATAATATATGGTAGTTTTGGGGTCACCCAAACCATACAGATTTAGGGTGGGCGTTAACAACTTTATTTTCACATTTTTTGATTAAAGTGAAAAATGCAAATAATGAGCATTTCTGGTCACCTGATTTCCCTAAAGGGGATGGGGGGAGAGCATAAATGCATCACTTGTCTTGCTAAACAAACAAATTTCAACAAAAAAAAAAAACTCATAATAGTGTGTAGCTATATGTGAGAGTTAATTTTAATCACCAAAACTAATCATGCTATGAATTTTAAGCCCCATGGCTTTTGTTGATAACAAACTTGAAAAAAATTCAAAAAATAACTAAGGCATGAAAACACCCAAGTTTATTTTAAGCATCAAATTCAATGTGTGTAAAATTTAAGCTATGCTTAAAATTGGCCTTTTTCACCTTAGGACCTGCAATTTGTTAAAGGGTTTGCCCACTTAGAAGCCCAAAAGTAAGTGAGAAAACAACATTTAGGATTTAGCTCTTGGGTTTCTTGCTTTTTATCTCAAAGATGGATCATCGTTAACACACACAGAGATCGATGTCGACATTGATATAGAAGATCATCAATGTTTCTTGATAAAACATAGAAAAGATAAGTTATTTTGAAAAAAAATGGTTAATAAAATGAGCTCAAAACCAAAATATCTAACTAGATCTTGTAAAAAAATGGTTAAACAAATAATATGCAGGTTCTGTAAAACAAAATGTAGATCAGAAAACTCAAGTAAAACCCTCATTATTTATGTCTCTACTGTGCTATATTTTTCACACAGAGATCATTGCTGATTCTGGTAATCAACATTAATCTATTAAATCAACATTGATCGATGCCACCTTTGACAAAAAAACATCAATCCCTGTAACCTATGAGTTACTTAAAATAGAAAGACATAAAAAATAAAGTTAAAACTTGAATTTTAAATATTTTTAAGCATTTATTAGAAAAACTAAAATTAGCATATTAATCTCCTTGCTTTTATGGGATGCTTTCATCCCATTAGGCGTGCCAACATGTGAACAATAATTTAATAATAAAGAGGAAGTTAGTCTTGTGTTAGTCTCATAAGAAAAATGAAATGAATACACTAAAATACTAACACCTCTAGCCTAGACACTAGAGAGAGCTTAGGTAACCAAACTAAATGAATGCACAACAAAAACATAAAAAAAAACTCTTTTACCTTCCTTAGAGATCCAAATGGTTTGTTGAATGGATTAATCAGCTTGTACATCAAGAAGTCTTTGACAATGGAGGTTTATTGGCTCCTTATCTCCTTAGAACCTTGATTTGTGATTTCTTGACTTAAGAATTTATCATGGTTACCTTACTTGCAAAGCTTGTCTCTCTCAAAAATAGCATTATAACCTTGGCTTATGAGAGATTCTTAAATGAATAGGCATGGACTTGTATTTATAGTCTTAGGAATTAAATCTCAACCAAGGTGAGTTAAGGTTGAGTTTGAGTTTGGATTGGGTTCAAATCAAACCTAGGAGAGTTAAAACTAACTCTAGTTGAGTCAATAGTTGTCAAGTAATTATGATTTGCAATACTAGGCATGGCTCTAAAATTAGATATTTTAAGATATTTTCTAAGAGATGAAAAATCATAAAGGCAATGATGAAAGGATTTGATATTTTGAATTTTATAATTTCTATTTTTAGATATTCATTAATTCAAATGGATAATTCAACTAGGCATTTAATCTTTTTTAATTTGTTAATTGATTTTGATTAGCCTTTTAGCTCTTTCAAGATTTGATCAAGTGTGCAAGTGCCCTACTTAATAGTTCCATAGTCAAAATTTAAATTTGTGATGTCAAAAGGTGATTAGGGATGAATAAGTGAGAGGTTATTATTATATATGGTAGGATACCCCAAATATGGATGCCTCAATATGTTTTGAGCTTTGATGAATGATACATAAGCAAATTCAAGATGTTTAATGATTCTTAGGATTAATTTACAATGGTTAGTAGGAATAAGTTTGAATTCCAATTGGAAGATAATTATGGTTAGTTTTGGGTGTCTACAATAAGCTAGGTCATTGTTTTACTTGATTATCACACATTACATAATTCACATACAAGTCAACTCATAGGGGAGAACTACATAAGTCTGAGGTCCTCTTCAGATTATATTGTCTATGTAGGTAGTACTCATTGATAGAGGGGTATTTAGGGTAGTTCAACACTATTTGACCAATAATCCATTTTTTAAATAGTCACTATGAAGATAAATAACTAAGGTTTTGCTATTTGATAAGTAATAATAGTCCATAACCTAGATTTGAATGTACCAAAGTGAAGGTGACACAGAAGCCAAAAACATGTAGGTGGTTACATCCATTTTCAACAATTATTTCATCTTAGACACATGTCCAAGTCAGATAGAAACATAGATGTAACTTTCCTAAGTTGATGCAAGCATCCATGGATACAAAAGTACAATTTCTAGAATTAGACAACTATTTAGAACCTAGATCTAGTCTACTTTCTGTCTGTCCTAGATATATCCTATTTATCATTACAATATATCACATAAATGTAATTTATATCTTTAGCATCTCAACATAATAAATTCAATATATGTTTTATTTGATTTTTTAAATACTTCACCTATTTTAGAGATAGTTTGCCAATCTTGTGCCCTAGGATATCTCTACCCCTTTAACCCTAGATTTCCCATATACATATTTTTTGGGTTAAATGTTTGGTGAACCCAACATATATGCATTTATGTGAAAAACCTATTTGGCATAGTGTTTCATGTTTTCTAATTTCTAAATACAGTAATTATCTAATTCTAATTTTTATTATCATGATTGATTGTTCCTTAACATTTATATGTATTTCTTATCTAATTTTCATATAATTTTTTATAACATTTAAAAGAGATACAAAGGAGCCTCTTCCTCTTCCTAATCCTAAGGAGGGTGATATCTATTATCCATCTAACTAGGTCCATGCTATCATTCATTTAAGGGGTAAGGTAAATGGTGTATATATACTTGTTCAATATGAATCACCTAGGGTTTGTGATTGTGAATCCATAAAATATAAAATCACCTTTATGAGTAAGTTAATGAAAGAGTTATAAAATGAGATTGAATATATGTATAATCTAACATATGATAGTGCTAATCACATGTTTGCATTCTCATCTACCAATGTTGTGCCAAATAAAGTTTCATAGCTAAATGATAATTTAAATCAGAATAGATATAAAATAAGTGATTCAAAAAGTGACTAAAAGGATACTAAGAGTCCAAGTGAAATCCTAAGAGAAATGATTCAAAACAAAGTAGTCAAATTACCTCCTTGACATCTTATAAGGAGATCCAAATAATATTATGTATATCATAAAATTCATGGACATCATACAGATTATTATTTTGCATTGAAGAATAAAATACAATGTCTTAAAGGTAGTGGTGATCATATCATTGATACATCAACCAAGAACACCACTCACATTATGAGTACCTCTCCTAAGCACAAGTGCCAAAACAATAAATATGGGTACCAAAAAAATTCAAAGTAAGAGAAGGTTTAAAATAACAAAGACATAGAGCAAATACCACTACCAAAGGTTTCAATAAATCCAAATGATATAAAATTACCAAAAGAATCAATGATATTAAAACCAATAGAAAATAAAGCATATGAGCTTCCTTTGTTGCTCAACACTAAACAATAAGAGGTAACATTTCCAAGTGATCATGATAGTGGTAATACTATTCCTAATACACAACCAAATACAAATGAAATCAAGGCCAACCATGTAGATTATGATATTTATAAGGTATTAACATTTGAGGTGCACATATACACAAATAATGGCATACCAAAAAGGTCACAGACATAGTATGGCATTGTTTATTTTTCATACATGGATGTTCAAAATGATATATCACAAGTTCAAGAACAACTTAAGAAATTACATCTTCCCTATACTACTAACATATAATATTGGTATGATCCTAATGATACTGATTACAAAATATATCAATAAGACACACATGATCAAGGCCTCCAATCCCTTTGATGATATCCTTGGGTTATAGTAGCACTTTCAACCATACATGATCTGATACATCCAAGTTATATAATTCTAGGGTCACTTTAGATTATCATGTTTGAGCTTATATATGCATCTACACATGATTTTATCTAGGCTTATATATTTTGTAGTAAACTTGATATATTATATACTTAATGTTTTTGGCTCACATATATATCCAGGGACTGGTATAATTTATTTATGCTAGTTAGTTATGATTTTATTTATGCACTTCATTGTCTTACCTTGTTATTATCTTGCTTGTTTGAGTATTTGAATATGCTCCATTGTTTACGGCCCCTGTGCTATATTTTTCTTCTTTGACATTTGAATATGTCATTGTTTGTTATATATTGACATTTGAATATGTCATTCTTGATTTTATGGACATTTTATTGTGAGGCATTTAAACATTCCCCTTATTGGAGGTCTCCTTAGACCATTATCTTTTATTTTGATTTTGAGTGCTCTTGTGTATGTGCTTGATTGCTTGTTGAGCTTGTACTATTACTATCTAGCTATTGCCATGATCTACATCATGAATCTTAGGACTTGGTGTGATCACATTCTTAATACTTCAATGATATATCTACATACACATGTTCCCTTTATATGCTACATGGTACATTCATAATTTACATGGTTATCTTATCCTTTTGAGGTAAGGTAATTGTCAGTGCTACTTTCCCATACCTAAAAAGGGGGGAATATCAATTGGGGTATTCCATAGAGGTATGAATTCCACATTTTCTTCACAATTTTAGAGTGTACCAAGGGTATGTTTTGAAAACACGTTATCCACATTTATCATAATTTAAAATTTAGTGGGGGCATGTTTTGGAAACATGTTCTACACATTGGCACTTTTATTAGTTTTTAGATTTATCCTTATACAGTGGGGTCATGTTATGGAAACATGTTCTCCATTCTTACACCAATTTTTAGTTTTAGATTATAGTGGAGGCATATTTTAGAAACAGGTTCTCCACACTTACATAATTTTGAATTGGTCAAATTCAATATTATATGATTCAAATAAACATTTGTGGTAGAATTATATACATTGGTACTTATGTTATACATAGTTTCAACATAATAAATTATAAGGAGTATATTGTATGCAATGTGCACTTGATATTAAAAAATTAAGTCATTTTTAGATTTCAAACACTTTTAAGGACTATCATCATGCACTAGATTGGAATTTTACAGACTGTATTGAGCCAATCTACTAAAATAGTTGGTTCACTTTTTAGTATTATTGAGGTTATTAAATCAATAAATATTGCAAAGTTTATAGGTTGGAACTGATTGCATTATCTAGCATCACTAGTTTTATAGTGTGAGTTGATTTGGTTCATTCACACTCACCAGGTTATAAGTATGATTGGGTTGCACGACTAAGTTAATCTCAATTGTCAGATGGTAAATCATATTTTATCCAAAATTTGGGGCATGAGTCCTCTAATATATCTCTCCATATCTTTATATATATGCACTTCTTAGATTCATATTTGTCTTAATCTCAATTTTAGTAATTCATAATGCTATATCTTTTGAATTAAATTGCTAAAAGGTAAGATAGTTGCATCAATATATAGGTGTACTCATAAATCTTTCTCTATTTAAATTTCAATCATTTAAATGCTTTAAATTTTAGATTATATGCACTAATTAAATACTATAACATGCTCTTAGTTAAAATCCATTCACCAACATAGCACTCAAGTTTGACTCAAGTAAAGGCAAGGTGTGTTATACACACCGAAGTACACATTTTTTCTCCTTTAAACCAAAAATTTCATTATTAGATTAAAGGGGAGGGAAAAATGTAGACACCATTTCTAAATTATATAACATCTTAGTCTTTTACACTTTACAAATACATATCATGGATGTACCTTTAACTTATGGAACTCTCCCATGACCAAAAATATTGCATACACTTTCTCTCTATGCCTTATTCCTTATCTCTTAGTCTAAGAAATGTCATTATGATAACCTAAGCCTTATATCATGCCAATTTTTTTATAAACCCACTTATCTTCCATATCTACAAGCTATGAAATTGCACCTATTTTATAACTACCCAGACACTTGTGTCTTAATCAAATGCCACATTGATACAAGTGTTTTATCCTAATGCAAGTGTTTAGTACCATAAAGTTATCTAATTTTAAAATTAAACATATCATAAAGGTTGGCCTATTAATTTAACATGAGATATTATCTAAAGGGATTGGTATAAATATAAGATCAACCCTCATTTATTCCTCATCTAGAAAGGACCTAGGCACAAACCAAAAATCACTCAATCAGGCATTAAAATGAGTAAATATTACCTATTTTATCCTATTTCCATATTAGTGACAAGGACACCACATATATAGGTCTAAAGTAATGAATGAACATTTTATGTGCCAAGTTTGCCAAGTTATAAGCTAGGTCACTATTATACTTGCTTATCACACATTGCATGATTCATACAGAAACCAACACATAGGGGATAACCACATAAGTCTGAGGCCCTCATTAGAATATAGGCTACGTAGGTAGTGATCATTACAAAGGGTTATTTTGGGTAGCTCAAAACTATCCCATTTTTTCCAAAGCCATTGTGAAGATTAAGAACTAGGGTTTTACTATTTGATAAATATTAATAGTTCATGACATAGATTTGAATGCACCAAAATAAAGGTGACATAAAACCCATAAGCATCCATGTGGTCACATCTAATTCAATAGGTATTTTATATTGTCAAGTTAGACAATAACATTGATGCAATTTTCCCAATTTGATGTAAGTGCCACAACTACAAAGGTATAATTTATATAATTAATTGACTGATCTAGAATCTACATCTAGTCTATTTTATACTTGTTCTAGATCCATATTTGTATTAGCTAAGTATCTTGTTTTTTACAATATCTAACACAACTATAATTTCTATCTTTAACATCTCGACATAATAAATTTAGTGTATGTTATATCTAAGTTTCAAAAATAATTCACTTGGTTTAGCGATAGTCTACCATTCTTGTGACTTAGGATATCTCTTCCCCCTTTAACCCTAGATTTCATATATATATATATATATTAAAGTTAAATAGAAGCATGTATTATCTATCTAGTGGAAAAATCATATTGGGTTAGCCCAATAGTGGTACAACTTAAAAAGTTTAGATAAATTAGAGTGTGTGGGGGTTATCATGCACTAAATGATGCCTTTATTAATGATACCTTTACATTTATATTCATAGATGAAGCCCTAGAGTCAATCATAGGACAAGAAGTGTACTCTTTTATAAATGGGTTTAATGGATACCAGTAGATACCAATTACAAAAGAAGATCAAGCTAAAACCAAATTTATAACAGAGTGGGGATATTTTGCATACAAGGTAATGTCATTTAGGTTAAAAATTCCCTTATTGTCTTTTCTATGGCTATGGTCACTATATTTAAAGGCTTCATCCATGATTTATCGGAAGGCTATTTATATGATTAAGATATTTTTGATTTATTTAAGGAACATTTATCCAAATTAAGGCTAATGTTGGAATGATGTTGAGCTTTGTGTATTGCACTAAACTTAAACAAGTGCTTATTATTCACATCTTTTTGTGTCCTGTTGGGGGATATAGTATGAAGTGATGGGATTTTGGTGGATCAAGCAAAAATCAAAATTATTATAGGCATGCCACCTCTTAAAATATCTACTAAGGTATAATCATTTTTGGGCATACATGGTACAATAAGAAATTCATAAAAGGCTACGCAACTATATTTGATCCTATGGAAAAGATACTATGCAAGATACTAGGTTTGAATGGATTAAGGAGTGCCAATTTTTTTTTTTGGATCTAAAGTAAAGGTTGGTAACAACTCCCACTTTTGTCTTTCCTAATTGAATCAAACTTTTTCATGTTCATGTTGATGCCTTAGGAATTATGATAGGAGTCATTATCACATAACTAAGATATGATGGATTGGATCATCATATTCACTTAATAAGTATAAAAATTCTCAAATATACATAAAAAATATACAAATATATAAAGGTAATCTCTATCAGTGGTGTTTGCATTATAGAATTTTAGACACTATTGTCTAATAATGTCGTTTAAATTCTTTACTGATCACCAGGCTCTAAGATAATAAGTAAATAAGCCAATATTAGGAGGGATAATATATTTTTGGTTAATGTTTAAATAATTTTAATTAGAATAAATGTGAAGCCTTGGAGAGAAAATGTGGTACTAAACCATTTGAGCTACATATGTAATGGATAAAAACCTGAAGAATTCTAAGATGAATCACTGATGTTCATTCATTTTACATCTTTGTGATTCAAAAAAATGGAAGACATAAACTAATTTATTGGAAAAAGGATTTTTTCATATTAATTATGTGGAAAGGGAAAAAAATAAATTAATCATAAGAACCATTCCATTCAACATCATTAATGGTTTCCTATACAAAATGGGGAAATGTTATATACTGCATAAAGTGGCTTTGGAGATTGAATGACCAAAACTTATACAAGATGCCAATTATGGAATCACATGTGGACATTTATCAAGAGAATACAATTTAAGGAAAATATTTCAATGTGGACAATAGTGGCCTACACTATTTCAAGATGTGCACCTAGTAGTAACACACTACTATCTCTACCAAAAGATGTGGAAGCCTAATCAGAGAGATGAAATGCCATTGAATCCTATGCTAGTTGCAAGACCATTTAAATAGTGGGTAATAATTTTTTTTGGACCAATCAATCCACCTAGCAAGCATAGTCAATCAAGGCACATAGTTAATATGATGAATTACTTCACTAAATAGGTGGAAACTACTATGACACCAAGTTGTAATGCCAAAGATGCAACCAATTTTCTATATGAAAATATTATAACTAAATTTGGATTCCCTTTTAAATTAGTTAGTGATAGAGGAATTTTTTTAATAAATAACACCATCAAGACCCTAATGAAGGAGTTTATGATATCACACCACAAAATTAGAACATATCACCCATAAGCTAATGAATAGGCAAGGACATCAAACAAAGTTAATGGAAAGATGCTCACAAAAATATGCAATGTGAAAAGGGATGATTGGGAGGATACAATTACTATGATACTATGGGCATATAAAAAAAATTACAAGTGTGTGACAACTTAACTCTATTTTAGCTAGTTTATGGACTAGAATAAGTCATACCAATGGAGTGTATAATTCCTAGTCTATGAATTGAAATCATAATGAGACTAGGAGATTAATATTATCTTTAGGTATAGTTAATTGATTTAAAAAGGATGAAATAAAAAAGAAAAGAACACATTGAATACCAAAATTCAACAAACAAATTTATAAATCATGGCATGATCATAATCTATGATCCGAAGATTTTTTTATAGAACAAGCTATATTAATATATGATAGTAGATTTAAAGAATTTATAGACAAGATAAATATTCAATAGAATTAAAACTTAAATCATTCATGACATCTCACAACAAAGAAAAATTATCTTAAATATCTTAAGGGAACCATTATACTAGGACATGTAAATGGCTACAGGATTAAGCCTTACCATTAATAATATTTATCAGATCATGCAAAAAATTGTGAGAGGGTCTTGAGTATCACCATGTAGTTTGGGATTTTTGTTTAATGTATTATTTTCATAGCTAGTTTTAGGTTGGTGTGTTTTTGTACAATGTGATGTCTATATCACAATACTTCATACTAAGGTGGAAAATTTAGAGTCACAGAGTGCAATCTAATAAGTAAGCTAGTATGGAAGGAAAATTATAACACAAAGTTTACATAGATTTACCAATTAATTATAGGAATTAGGTGATGAAAAACAAGGTATGGAGGAAGGAAAATCAATGATAATTCAAAAGGTCCTTAACAAGGTCATACTTGAAAGATTACTACTTTCTAAAAAATGGATAGCATTTCAGATTTAGGGGATGTAGGATAAAAGATGGTGGATGAGGGAAGAGATGAAACATCACATCGATAAACTCATAATAGCCAAATTAATGCTCCAAGTCATTGAATCACTAATGTCAGATCATTAAAAATTGGTAGTAATTAATTTTTAGCATAAAACAATGCATGGACAAATTGACGCATTCAAAGTGATGTGTCAGATGGATTCATGTTAGGAATAACCTAATGTTAGTTTTCAAATTTATATATTTTTGTAAATATTATTTATAATAGTTTATGAGTTATGGTGAAAACTCATAATATTAGGATAATATATTATTGTGTGAGTGATTTGTAGTCATAACTCACATAGCTATTCTAGGTATGAGAGATTATAGGAGATACTTTGGGGATAGTTGGTTGTTAAAGATGATATTAGACTCCTTATTTTAAAGATCTATTTAGCATATAAATTTATAATATCTCTGATTGAATAATATAGAATAAAATCTTTATTAATAATTTTTATGTTTAGCTTGATTATTTCTATGTTTAGTTTATGCATATCTGAATTAGACTTATTATCTGATATCAAAGAAGTATTGATTTTGTGCTTATAATGGAATATTGAACCTAGAAAAGAGGAAAATTTATGCTCTTTTGCACTAGTGGATGAGACGTTAAGTTTCATATATATGAACATTCATTGTCTCTATTTAAAGAACATATTATATTGTTGTCAAAGTCTTCATCTGACCTACATTATTGAAAGAATTTATAGCTATTTAATATATTTCCCACCCAAACATCCTCATCGACCAAATCAAACTTTTACTTAGTTGGATTGATATGGAAATTTCTATGAAAAATATCTTCCTAGATTGACTCATCATGATCCACTTGCAATTTTTTGGCTTCCTCATATGTAGACTCCATATGCGTTCTTCTCCTAGTCATTTTTTGGGTCATTCAACCCTTACATTTTTTGATTCTTCTATGCTATGATTTTTCTTAGTCAAACACCATTTATTTCTACTAAGATTTGACCATGTTAGAGAATCTTGTGTCCATGTATACACATATAATTAGTGTTATAAATTGATAATATATTTAATTTGAAATTCTAGACACGTGTGCCATCTAATTAGTTGGCTTGAGTTCTATAATAGCTTGATATTCATAATACATACAATGACCTGCATGCCTCCATTGATATTCATTCAATATCCTTTTTGTTCTATAAGCTCATCCACCATCCCATTAGATCCACCAGCTACACATTTCTATGTTGTTTCAATCCCATGCATCACTATCAAGTCCTTTCTCATCGTGCATATCTCCATCCCCATATGCCATGATTTTGATCTTAGAATTATGTTTTTTATTTATTTATTTTTAGGTACATGTGGTAGTTTTGATTTGAGTTTTTAGTTTGAATTTTATAGTCTCAGTATCAAAGTGTCAAAGTCATTTAGATTTTTTATATGAAGGTAAATTTAGTATTGAAATAGTGATGTCTATGTCAAATAGTAATATAAGTTTGGGGTTTTAGTGTTTTTTATTTAAAATGGGGGGATAATTTTTATGTTAGACCTTGTAAAGAGTATAGTATTTTTGTAATGTTAGTATTTATCATCAAAAGTTTAAATTGTGTCCATTATTTCTATATGTCATCAATAGATTAAAGTTATTATAATAGTTTTCATTATCAAATGAGTTAAAAGTGTCTTATGAGTCCTTTTTCTTTGAAAATTAATTTTATTTTGAGTCATTATAGTTAATTATTTGAGTCTTTTATAAAGTTAACATATAGTCTTTATTCTCATCAAAGTAAAAAAATCATCAAAAATCTCAAAAGTGTTCAAATGTAAAAGGATGTATTATTATTTATATGCGATGTCTTAAGTCAAATGTTGAATGTGTCAATATTATGAGGGGACCCTATTTAATTCATAATGACATGCATATGAGCTTCATCAACATATTAGCTAAGTAACTTTACTTGTAAGAGGATGGAGGACACAAGAGGTTGGAGGAAAAATAACATCTTCTTGTCAACCACAAGTGATAGAGCCACATAATGGAGCTGTGGCTTGTTTTTTCAATTATGTTTTTAATTTAAAAAAATAAGAAAAAATGATGCATAACTATTCAATTATTGTAATAAGTGAGTTTCTTTATATTTCCCCTTAAGGTAAAGATAGTGATGAGAACTAAAAGAGTACTATAACATCATGATATGTTTGTGGTTGTCCTATAAAACCATATTTGTAGGTTATTATTTGACTTATAAAAATTTATGGATGTATATGGTTGTTGGTTAACCACATGTAAAACCATAGTATTTATTTGTAGGTTAGTGGTAATTTGAGTGTAAAACCATCCTAGTTGTTGGTAGATTGGTGGTAAGCTGAGTGTAAAATCCTTCCTAGTTATTTATAGGTTTATGGTTAGCTAAGATTAAAACTATCTTTGAGGTTGTTGGCTGACCTAAAAAACCATCTAGATCATGAGCAAGCTCCATTGGTAGCAATTGTAGTACATAATAATGTTTTCCCTATTTTTGCACTAAAGGGGGAATGTTAAGAATATCCTAACATTAGTGCTCACATTTATATTTTTGGGTAAATATTATTTGTAATATTTTGAGTTTTGATAACTCATAATATTAGGATAATATATTATTGTGTGAGTGAGTTATAGTAACAACTCACATAGCTATTCTAGGTGTGAGAGATTAGAGGAGATAATTTTGGGATAGCTGGTTATGGAAGATGATGTTAGACTCCTTGTTTGAAGGATCTACTCAATGTATAAATTTTTAATATATCCAATTGAATAATATAGAAGAAAATCATTATTATAATTTTTGAGTTCAACTTCATTATTTTTGTGTTTAATTTATGTAGATCTAAACTAGACTCATTAATTTGAGTGGGAAAATACATATAAATAGGGGCATGAAAAACAAAATAAAATTACACACTATTGAGAACAAGAACCCTCTATGAATTGTGCCTAATTGATTAAATTTCACAAGATTATTTATTATCAATAGTTCAACTAAAAAAAATATTTGAACATAACTATTTCAACAACCATGGATCACACATAACTTATGATTCCCCTCACTGATGCACAAAAGGAATAAATGGGTATCGGTATTATGATTAGATAGATAAGATATCATGATTTATATTTGTTTGAATTTATTAATGTAGTAGAGGCTAATTTATTTGTTATATATTAATAAGTAGGACAAATGGGAACCCTAGCTCTTCAACACCCTATGTGAGGATCTACTGTAGAGTTAATCATCAAGATCTCTACATTTAGGTAACTTGATGAAGTAATGATAATTTTTTTGAGATGATATAAAGAAGGTACAATCCATATTTATCAATTTGTCATAATATTCATAAATTCAAAAACCATGGTGTAGACAATAGGACTTCTAGCTCATGGTAAATATTTGATACAATATAAAACCAAGGATTCTCCCATTCATTTAGATAAAAAATAAAAATATATTAGGGTTTATAGAGGAATCCCTATCAACTCTATGGATGATGTTTCAATGTTCATTCTCTCTTAATGCAAGACCAAAAGTGTAAGATAGGCTACAAAATGGATCATTAATTTTGCATATCAAATGATCCAATTGCATAAGGATTTTAACTGACCAAAGTTTTTATTATATGATATCACCATCAACATTGATAGGATTGTCAAAAGAAAATCATAAGAATTTTAGTATCAGTTCTTAGTACTGCTTATTTACTTAACCCAGTGGAAGTCTCTAGATGACCTAATAAACCTAGATGTGGATTTATGGTTTGTAAACACATTTGTCAACATTGTTTGAACCAAAATAGACTAATAATGTGATAAACTTGACATATTAAATGCATGATGGGTGAAGGTCTAAAAAATCATCTATTCACACCCTAATGTACCTACCCATGTCATGTAATACTTGGTGTAACATGATTTAATCACAAAGCTCCATGACATAATCCAAATTAGATTTCGTGAACTTCCCAAGGAACCAATAACTTCCTTACCATTTTTCATCAATATGTTGGATGTTTAGGGAAAAGTAATATGATTAAAACTTTGTCTACTCACTCTATTCTACCATTGTAATTCATAACTTTAGGATCATAATAACCATTGACTCAACCATTATCGATAAAACTACAATGGAGGAATAAGCATTGAGAAAAATATAAGTAACCCCATTACATATCATTATAGGGAGGAGGATGGAACCAGTGCATAGAACATTGCTTCCTCCTCAAAAGAAGAAAACATGAAGTGTTAAATCTTGGAATTTTGTTAGGAATTTTCCATATATCATTATATAATATGATCTAAATCAGCTGAGATTCATAGAGGAGGATGGTTCAAGTCAATGATTGAAGACATAGGCACCAAGCTCTATAAAGAAGAATAAAAATATTTTTTATTTTGGAAAGTAGTGCACACTTGTCAAGTGTGAAATAATGTGTATACAAAGGGAATTGTAACTGATCTATTAATAAATCCTAGTTTGGAGAAGATAAATCCTACTTACACTTTCAATTGTTGATACATTAGATATTTATGGTCATGACCAAGATGGATCTGCTAGACCTAACCAAGGGATATATTACCATAATAATATCACTAGAGAGATTTCTAAAGCCTCTAGTCAAGCAACATCATGCAATAACCCTAGCTAGGTCCTACGTTTTCATATTCACCAAGTATATGCAAAGTAAAGTAAAGTCTAATCTATTGCTCACCAAATCTTATGACACAAAGTGGGGGTAATAAACATAAAAATTAAACATACATAGAAGAATCCTAATTAAGCTACATATAGGTAAAACTCTAATACATGGGAGAGAAGTATAAATGTAAATCTATTCATTCTTATAAAGGAGGAATAAAGTTAGGAATAATTACCTTTGAAAACTAACCCACTGAGCCTCAATATCTCCTATGGCCAAGGTGATTTTTAAGAGGTTATCATGGTATATAAGTATAACAAGGATAAGTAAACTCTAGGATACACAACTTATCTATGCATCCAAAAGACTCCTCCATAAGAAAAGATCCATATCTCTAAAGAAATTATTGAAACCCTAAGTTATGCTCCTCAAGTAGAATGGTGGATAATTAGATGCACAATATATTCTTCTTCTTCTCTTATTTCATAAATTATGGAAATAGATTTGTATATATAGATGGATCTATGCCTAAACCTTTCCAAAAGTTTAGTTGATAGGGTCAGCCCAATTGACTCTATATCATTATTGATAAAACAAATTAGGTCTTAGTCTAGGTTAGCTAGGGTATGACCTCGACCCTTAACATGTTTCATCAATTTGAATACAAGGTTGATGGGGTTGATAGTGTAATGTAAACCATCAAAAAGGGTTTTAGGCTTAGGAAGGGGCTAACGAAGGTAGTAAATGGTTGGAGGAGTATGCAAAAGAGGAGACAAGGCTTAGGGAAATATATAAGAAAAGGTTGGATAGATGAAAAGTGGTGGTATAGGGGACAATAATCCTATGAAGCACCAATGGTCTACCCACCCCTTTCCTAGTGTACCCTTTAAGGCATTCACTCAGAGAGATTGAGACTTGATGGATTTTTACAAGAGATAAAATATTAGTAATTTATAAAGTTTAAAAATATTATGTGTATACATATGCACCACTCAAAGTTCATCACGTGTCATGTAGGTGTAACATGGTATAATGCTTTGATAAAAGAACATAACAACACACAAGGATGAAGCTAAATAAATTACAGTAAGAAGAAAATAAGATAAATGAAAGGATAAAATTGAAAAACACATACCTTTACTTACCTTAGTGTTGTAGATAAAAAATGAAGTGAAATAAATATGAAGGTGTCCAATGTAGGGAACATTAAGCGAACCTATAAATATTAGAGGAAAAGAGCAAAAAATTGAAAATTTTGTAAAATGTACATGTAATATGTGAAAATATTCTCTACAACATTAGGATTTTAGAAGATCTTAAAGTTCATAAAAAGAGCTAATGGAAAAAAGATATGGGAAAAAGATAGAATATAATGGTAAATTTTTAATAGGTATATAATTTTGAATAGTAAATATAAATAGGGTGAAAAATAATTCATTTGTTATTTTTAATATTTAAAAAAAATAGAGCTCTGAGAGACCTAGTTTGAGACTAGAGAGCCATCATGATGAGGAGATGACAGTTGAGATGGGGAGGATGCCCGACAACCACAATAAGTGCAACATAAGTAAGCAATCATGAATTTTAAATTTGTTGAGTAATTTTATTTGAAATTGAGCTAGATATAGAAAATTGATTGGTAGGCAAAATCTAAGCACCAAAACTGACCCTAAGAATTTTTTAGATAAACTAGGGGTAGAACGGGGTACTAGGTAGAAATAAGTTAGATTAATAAATGCCTAAGGAATTTATGGTAAATGGTTAAAAAGATACCATAGTGAAATAAAAAATTTGACCTGATCAACTTTATTCATAAGGAGAGAAAAAGATAGGGGGCCAACTGCGTAATAATGGGCTAACATAATATTGCTAAAGTTGGTTGATTGTGTAGAAGTGGGCCGATGCAGTATGCTAGAGGAAGGGAAAGGGCCGATTTAGTATCAAACATGATGATTTAGTTGGAAATAATAAGGGTTGATTTAGTATTAAATGGGTTAATTTTGTGTAAAAGGATGGTTACAAGGTCAATTTAGTATCAAATGGTTTGATTGTGTAGAAAAATTAGAAAACATAAGAAACTAAATCAAACTAGATGATTAAGTAGTTAATTTGTGTTTTTTTAAGAATGTATTTTTAATATTTATGAAATGGAGATCTGATATATCCTTTAGTATTTGATATTTTTTAGAGATGCTAGAGACATTATCACCTAGTAGATGTATCATGGTTACCATATTTGTTGGATCATTTTTTAGACATGGATAGAGATTGACTGATCACCCTTAGTTTTGGTAGCATTCTAGGGATGAGATGGATCCTATTGAGTGTTGATCTCATTGTCATGTTCCTAGGAGCATGGGAATGGTTAAACACCACTTTTCAATGGGAGGTGGATAGGGGCACCATTGATATGGGTATTAATTTAGATGATATCTATGTATTGTTTGGACTTATGATAGGTGGGACATTGGTGATTAATGACACACCATAAGATGAGGATGAGATACGAGCATTAGCCCAATGGGTTACCTTCTCATATAATATTCACACTAGGTTGAGGGTGAACTTGTTTGATGTTTATATAGTATCCATTTCAAAAATCAAGAAGGTAGTGATATGAATTATGATAACACAAGTGCTATGTCACAAGTCAGATGATAAGGTACCACTATATTTGATAGCCTTGTGCTAGTCTGTAATATATCAAGGTGCACTCTATGATTTTGGGGATATCATATAGTTTTATATTATGCATAATATGTATGGGATGCTATCTAAAGAGTATAAGACCATGGGGCCTATGATTTTATTGAGTGCATGGATATATGAGAGGTTTATTATATATCATCCAACTAAGTTTCCCCATGTGGTTAATGATAGGTTGCCTCGGGTCTTGATGTGGATATAGGACCATGTAGTGTGGTCCATGCCTAATGTGCTAGAACTAAATATGATCACATAAGGGGAAATCATGTGGTATCCCTACATGTACATAGTTGATAAATGGACTATTTAGGTAATCATTATGATAGGGTTGACATGGGTGTAGATTACAATCTATTACACATCATGGGTGGAGCTGGATCTAGTTGCACTCTTACCTAGATAATTTTGACTCCCCTGTCTAGTGGCCCATCTAGTAGTTCCTCCTTATTAGGCATGACATATTAGAGAGTTAAGAGGGTGGAGAGGTAGAGGGGTACCTATGGAGATATTAGTGATCAAGACTTAACATGCTAAACCATGGAGTGGTCTAGCATGATAGTAGGTAGCAACAAAGACAATAGGGGGAGAGGATATGGATGTGGATGTAGGGGAAAAATAGGAACCTAAATAGAGGCAACAATGACTACCACATCCTCATCATAGATGAAGGCATCATCGATACAAGGGGATGTAGGCATGAGTTACTATACAGGGGACCCAATAGCCACTCCAAGACATAGTTGGTCCATAGAGGCACCCTTGAGGAGAGGATCATGATATATTTGAGTGGTGACTCCTGGGTTTTCAGTGGTATATAGGAAACCTATATAAGAGGTGCTTAACATGTGATTATATGGAGAGACCATGATTAGTGACACCAACACTAGTGATAAATACTTTAATTTTGATTTAAGTTTTTGATATAAGATACTATTTGCATTGTGATTATGGTAGATAGATGATTTTAAGATATATATATATATATATATATATATATGTGATCTAATGCATATCTAGTTTGGTTTTTTAGATCTTATGATAGAGGAGATCATATGGGGATCCATGGTTATAGTTTTATAACATGAAATTTTAGATGGGGTAATAGTACCATATGATCCCAACATATTAGATGATCTTGTGGCTCTATCTATCCCAACCTAGGTGGGATGGTTTAGATTAGTGAGAGTAGTTATGAGGTAGCTAGAGGCACGTGGTGATGCGCTATATCCACTAGTAGGGGTTAGAGAGGGAAGGGTATAGGCCTAATAGGCCTTGGCATAGGAGACAACTACATAAATAGAAACTACCATCCAACTCAGACATATGTAGGCCCATGTAGCCAATCTATAGGGTTAGGTTACTAGATTGAGATCCTAGACTACATTGTTACAATGTACTATTCAGAGGGGATAATCACATGAATCTATGGGTAGCGTGGCTAGGCCACATAATAGACATGATGGAACCCAACCTTAGAGATGGAGCTATTGTATTTTGTATAAAACACATGATATACACACACACACATATACATATACATATATATATATATACATATATATATATATATATATATATATATATATATATATATATATATATATATATATATATATGTTGACAGTTATATTGATATCATGAGTTGTACTTGGATTTGGATGTGGATGCATGGATATATTTCTTTCTATCATATGTATTTAAATTTTTTTGTATACGCTTTGGGAAATATGTGATATGTGTTTTATTTTCTAGCATTATGTGATACACATGCATGGTTAAAAAGAAAAAGGCAAAAATGACTTGGAAGATTATAAGTAATAAAAACTAAATGTATTAAACACTATATAATGATGGGAAATGTGTAATAACAAAAGATGACTAAATATAATAAACCAAAGATGGTAAAAATGGTAATGAATGTTTTCAAACCATGTAAATATATTTGTACCAAGTTAAAACAAATGGAAGTCACACTATATCACATTGAGAAGTATGAAAATATTGTAGTAAAATGGAAAGAACATGAAAAACCAATTATATAAAAACAAAACAATTAAGTCAATCAATCATATTAAATCACATTGAGAAGTATAAAAAGAAAGACAAATATGTAAAATTAAATTTAATTAATCACACTAATTCAAGCTAGGAAGTATGAAAAATTTAATAAAATGGTTGTAAACATACATGCAATCATAAAATTAGAAGATAAAAGTGAAATATTATTTAATCAATCATAAAAAATACTAAATCAAGTTGGAAAGCATTCCAATGATGTGTAAATAATAATCAAACACTACTTATCTAAAATTTGATACATGTAATTTCATTGTGACTTGGGTATTGATATATTTTATGAGGAAGGCTTGGTACTATCCATGGTCTTACACTTCAACTCACAAAGTGAAAAAATAAGGTGGAAGAAAATGTGGGAATGATTTAAAAGATGTTTTTAATGTGGTAATTTTTGAAGAAGGCTTGGTCCTATCCATGGTCTTACATTGCAACCCACAAATGGAATGCCTAGGGGGGATGATCAATTAACAAAACAATACTTTTCAAGGGGAAATATTAGGAATGTTGTAAATAAAAGAGGTAATTTAAAAATTATGACATAGGCATCTATGAGCAGACCTTAGTAAAAATGAGGTATAATAAATACACATGAAAGACACTAAGAGTCTAGTGACCATTAAAATACAAAGGATACTTGTTCATAATAAGCACAAAGTTGGATGGAAAATAAGTGAGATACTAAGATTGATTCATGTTGGTTATATGAACAAGAAAATTAAAATAGACTTACATTCCCACAACATGTTCCCCATTCCTCATGACCTCTCATAGATCTATTAGTCTAATGTGAAGATTGGGTACTTGTGTGAGAAAGTAATTAACACTAAATGATATTTTTTATTCTCCTTTTTTAACCTACTGGCCTACCACACCCCAATAGACCTCATATTTATCATGAAACCAACTGTAGAGTTTGAGATTTGATTAGAA
Source organism: Torreya grandis (assembly GCA_037957365.1). Taxonomy (NCBI): domain Eukaryota; kingdom Viridiplantae; phylum Streptophyta; class Pinopsida; order Cupressales; family Taxaceae; genus Torreya; species Torreya grandis. The sequence goes on from JARHVA010000178.1 coordinate 4,931,521, forward strand.
AAAGGACATGTGATTTGAATCATGTATTTTAATGTGATTTGAATTTTGATTTTTGCAAGTTGCCTTTTGTATCATTGCCTTTTACTTAAATGATCTAGCTTTTAAATTTTATGGATTTTATGATTCCTCCACCATATAGATTTAGAATAACCAACATGAGGGATAGAAGTAATACACATGAATGAACTTTAGAATTTAGTTAAAATAAGCTAAGTATCCATTGATATGACTAACTAAACACTTAGGCTTACCTATGAACAAGTATGTTATCTCAACTTTCAACTGTATGTATGCTTAGTATGTGAAAGGAGATAAGGGGAAAAAAAGAGATCCAAACTAGATCAATAAGATAAGATTATAATGAAATGCATTGTTTGCTAATTGATCACATGGTAAAGAAGGATTTATAAGGGGATCAAGGTTTGTATAACTAAGTCACAATAATAATTATCCAAGTTATTGAGATAAGATAGAAAAAATCATTAGGAAAGACAAAGACATCTTGGTGTAACCCTCACCTTGTTTACACCTCAGGTTACCTTACCAACATGTCACTTCTTCATTAGACTATGTTCTTTTCTTTTGATGAACTTTTCTCTTATCTGAATGCTGAGATACTAGTTGAGTCACCAATGCTCTTATTGGTGGCGTAGCTCTACCTAGGAATTAGGGTCATCAATGCAAACTTTCTCATTTTGTAAAATAATGTCATTCATACCATGATAGATAGAAATTTTTATCAAAACAATACAATTATCTCATTCGGCTATCATGGTTTACCTGTGACTCTTAAGAACGAGATCAATCCTTCACTAAATTAAATCTTGAAAATCATCATAACATGTTCTTATATCCATCCCATGTTATATTAGAGATTACAATATTTTATCCTACATCAAATCCCAATTTCCTTTATTAAGCCCTTTTGGTCCTTGCAGCCCTGTCAAGAGAGTTTTAGCCTTTATTTCACAAAATACAGTCCTCTATATATTTTCATGGATAGAATTTTACAACCTAAAAACATTTGAGTCACGTAAATAAACTTATTATCCAAATACCTATTAAATTTCAAGTCATTCTGAGCATTCTTTTTAAAGTTATGTGCTCTTTAGTACCTGAGAACATGTTTTTCTGAGTTGTCTCAGAACTTCAGGTCTATATTTTGACCATATATTTTTACACATTGCTCCATTAGATCTGAAACCAATTTTATTATATTAATAACTCCAAGGCGCATCAACACACAAAATTTCATAATTTTTCATTGGTTAAATATCGAGATATACCCATTCTTCCAACCATGCTCTAGTTTTCTGTCCACACAGGCCGAGAGCTTACAAAAGTCCATAATTCAACTTCCAATGACTATTTTTGACATATTAAAATTGGAAAATTTTCTAAATTACCTCATACTATGTTTCCAATTATTCATTAGGCTTACAAAATGAACCAATAGTTAAGTCTTCTTCAAAATATGCTGTGCAAACACCCTATTCATGACCCTGTCACCTACAGGTAGAGAGTCAACTTTTGGAGTCTTAAGGTGTCTAAGATGTTTCCAAAGTATTTTGATTCTTCCTTTAGGTCAATACTTACCTCATATAATTATCTTCATTCTATTATTATCTCCATGCAAACATCTACATGTTGATCTCCATTTGACAGTGAACTGTGTATGTGTTGAATGACTAAATACACAGGGCTGCACCCTGTTCATTAAACTTTTGCAATGTTTTAGTCCTCTTAATCATCTAATACAATTGGAAACTGGTTCTCAAAGTATATCCAAATGTTCTCATGCATATTACACTCTAATAAATGATCATTTATTTCTTAAACCTCAAGGAAACATACATATACATACACAGCCCTGTACATTTGTTTACCATTGATTAGACCAAAATTCTGCACTTGGGATTATTGTTTACATAACATACACATGTGAATCAAAATACATTTTTTCATATTCAAAATAGATACTTAAAATCAAGGATCCATCACTCTATGATCCATATCCATGGTCAATGACTTATAAGTCTTATTTGCACCTTCAACTTTCTCTCTTCCTTCACTCTTGAATTCTTGAATGAGGTCCTCCCTCACTGTTTCTTCATTCCATTCTCTTCTTTTCTTGACTGAGAGGTCTTCCCTCTCATCTTCTTAATCTACTCTCACACATAAGCTCTCTTTCTTACATTATTCCTTTTAATGAGATATTTCTTTCTTATGTGAGCTCTTCCTCTCCTTTTTCATATGAACTCTTTTACATTCTTCTATTTTTATGAGCTCTTCTCACGTTCTTCTCTTTTCTTAATGAGCTCTCTCTTTTTTTGAATGAATTCTCTTTTTCTCTTTTAAAGATCATCCTCCCTAACCTCTATGCCCAACTTAGGCTCAAGAGAAAACAAACACGGTTTGTAATCTTCAACAATATACCAAGGTTGAAAGATTTTCAACCACTCCTTTATTTGCTCAACAATTCCAACGTAGGAGATTCTCCTTTAACCACTTTCACTCTTTTATTTTTTACATTGACTTTTTACCTTTAATTTTACAATTACTCCTCATTAACAACATTTTGGAGGGAATATGCAAGAATTTGGATTCAAACATGACTAGAGCTTGCATGCCTAGTGAAGACTGATCCCAACTTAACCGTGTCTTGCAAAAAGATGTATGTAGATGCTCCTACATCACATCCATGAAAATAAATTAACTCATAAATATAAGATGAGATAAAAATGAAATCATATATAACACAAAATACATAATATAGATATTAATGTGAAATAGATAAGTGAAAATAGGTTTGACACATATTCAAATGATATAAGATATATAAAAATGGATCACAAGTCCAATCCAAAATTATAATGAGGAATAAAGTGAAAGAACACCATGTTGTGTTCATAAATACCGATAAATCTATCCACAAATATTATCCATGACATCTGAAATATCCTTATGAAGCTAGATCCTAATGGTAACCAGAGCCTCATCTATCCTCAGTGAAAGTTTTGAAAAGGCCTTTCATTAAATCTCTTCAACATAAAATTTAGGTGTATTTGAAGAATCATGCTCATGAAGGATCTCATGCATAGAATACCCAAGAAGGGGAATATATGTTATAATAATAATTGTATCTATGCATTAATAAGGTGGCATCATCAGTGGGGAAAAAACCATAGGGGAAGAAGGAACTACAGGGGAATAAGGAGCCACAAGGGAAGAAGGAGGAGCTTTTTACATGGGTGACCCATGGAAGGGGGAATAACAAGTGCATGAATATTCATAAGGTTGTAATTAATATGGTGCTAGATAATGCATTAATAATTAGTATGATGGTTACTAGACTAGTGCTAAAGATAATACACCTCCCCGTATTTTGGGAAATACTTAGGTAAAAACTTGGGAAGAGGTATAGCCTTATCTTTGGGTTGGGGAAGGGTAGGATGTAATGTGTCAATATATTGCTAAAGTTTTTGATAATGGGTGGAAGAATGACTATCTATGCCATTGAAGTAGCATATATACTTATTATTAGACTTTGGGGGTCTACTAATAGAATAGGTAGAAGTGGAAGTTGGTGAAGACTGATATAACTAGTAGTCTTTGGTCTAATGACTGATAACTTTTTGATTATAATAGTAAGGTTGATCATCCCATTGTGTGGGTAAGGGATCAAGTTGTGGTAAAGTAATAAGACCATCACCAATGGGTGGGGGTTGGTGTATAAACTAGTTGGGGCTTGTCTAAAGGTAAATCATAATTAGATATAGGATGAGGCTCAACTAAAGGTAGAGCAGGAGTAGGAACTAGACTAGGCTCAATTCAGGGTGAAAGAGGACATGCATAGGGATTAAGAGTAGTACATAACATCTCTAGGGGAAATAAGATAGAAGGATCTTGGTATCTAGTAAAATAATAAGGATCGATCATAACATGATCCATGAGCATGATTTAAAGAGGCTCTATTAAAACTAGAGGTGTACCTTATGATCACTCCATATCTACCCTATGAAAAATAAGAAGAATACTAAAATTAGGCACTATGAAAGAAGGAACACACTAAGATGAATAGAAAGCCTAAATTAAATATGTATAATACTAAATAATATCAACATCTCTATCCTATATAAGTCCTCTAAAAAATGGATCATCTAAAGTATAACCATCATCAAAATCAGGTATATGTAAGTTGATGGTATAGGTAGGTATGCTCTTTTCATTAGAAGTTTTATGATAAATAGAATGTCAAGTCTTGGTTAAGACCACAAGTATATCATATATAAGAGGTTGATGGGAGTGTGAATTAAAAGGTGTTAGAATTTAGGTGATGAGATGAGGGGATAGATCTGAAGTTTTGATCTTGAGGTTGATCTCATTTGTCTCATCATCATCAGAATCAAGGAAGATAGGTGGTTTGTTCATGATGAGTTTGGGATGACCATGATAACCTTAGGTAGACTTGATAGGATAATTGAAATGTTGAGTTTCCCTAAATGGGATAATAGTCAAGGGTTCAAGGGTTAGAATTTTAAATACACCATAGTCTTAAAACTATTTGAAATTATAAGGGTTTGTGTCTCCTTGAATCTTGTAAATAACACCATTATGGGGGAATTTAATGCATTAGTAGGCAGATGAGGAAACATCCCTAATGCGATGAGTACAAGTTATACCAAATGAGATGTTATAATAAAGAGGAAAGTTAAATATCATAATTTTCACTTGAACAGTGACAAGAGGGATGGTAATAGGAAGCCATACGTTCATAACCTTGACATGCACTATGTGTAGACTTAAGATTGCACTTAGAATATCCAAGAGTTTTGATAAAATTGAGGAAGGAAACATAAGTACTTAAACCCTCATTAATAAAATTGTGTTTGACTTGGATATCACCAATTTGGATGCTAATAAATAGTGAAAGATCATCCATACAAAATAGAATCTCATTTTGAATCATAGAAGTGATATGAAATTTAAGTGAAAGAGAAGTGTCCATTGTTTCATCAATATGGATGGAAATATCTTCACATTATTGTAAGATAATATCTTCAAACCTAGATAAGGTAGCTTCACATCCTACTAGGGGAGGACAAGGGATGTTCATTTCAAATAATAATTGCATCAGATAGTTACGATGATGGGGGAAAGTTTGCATGAGTTCTAGGAAAGGTATTTGAGATGGGAGATGAGAAAGTTCTAATATGGGGTCCCATTAATCATAATCCATTGGGGGACTGATAGGTAGAGGAACATAATGTTGTATGAGCTCTTTGGAAGGAGGATTAGAAGTGCATTCAAACTTTCATTGATAAGATGTAGTTGGTTTAGTTTGAGGACAAATAGGTTGATTGTCTTATATGGTGGGATAGTTGATTTGATTATTTCTTGTGATTGAGTTGAAGAAATACTATTGGAAGGTTGAGGAATGTTGTAAATGGGTGTATATGCTGGGGGGATAATAGAGATAGTGTGGAGGTATTATTTAGTTGATATGTTGGAAGTGGTTCTTGGAAAGAGATAATGTTCTCTTGTCCCAACTCTATTAGATGAGATATGGAAGAGTTTTGGATGATGAAAAATGTTTGGGAGGTTTGGTGCTTATGGGTTAGATTATAACCAATGAAAGTAATTACCCTTCACATGTTAGTCATATTTACCACATTTTATTTAGTAGTGAGGTCTATAATACTTTCAACATTATTAATAGAAGGAGTAGGCTTGTCATTGCTATCTTGATGATTAGGAAGATGATCTTTGTATATGGGAAGATGAGCATTATCTTAGTCTAAAGCTTTAATTTTTGTATTGTGTTTTATGAGATTTAAAGACGAAGTCATATGATTATTAACATTTGTCAATGAGTGACTCATGGTCAAAATTTGGGCTAAGAAGAAAATCCATAACTAGATTATGCAATTGTATACAAGTCTCATGAGATTAGCCCTAACTTGCATGAAACCAACAAAATTTGTTTAGATCATAACATGATTTCATAGGATGAGTGGGGTCAAGTTCTCATGGTAGAGGCCTTGGTAGAAAATTTTGAATCTTGGATAAGGATAATGGTTTGTGAACATTATTGTTGTTTGTTTAGGAAAATGTAGGATTATGAGTGTTATTTAGAGGGGTAACATGCTCCACAATGTTGTTGGGAGTGATGGCTTGAATGTTGTGAATGGTGTCATAAATATTAGTGACACCATCATTGATAACATGAAATTTTTTATTTTTAATGAGCATGTGATTGCCCACAAGAAGTTGGGATGGTTCAAATTGGTGCATGAGAAAATATTGGCATTTAGCTTTGTCGAGGGCTTATTCTAAAGTTATTGGAGAGAGAGTCCTAACCCGATATTGTAACTTGGGATAGAGAGCATTAGTAAATATATGAAAGATATTATAATTTTCCATGTTATTCTCATACTTATTAGATAATTTATTTCATTAATTGATGAAAGCTTGTGCTGTTTTAGTTTTAAGTTGCTTATAATTGATGAAGTGAGCCAAGGTATTCTTGGGGAGCTCACTAGTTTGAAAATATTATACTAGGGAGTTAACCAGATCTTCTAAGATAGTGATAGAATGGGATTTCAATTTATTTTATTAATCTAAAACATCTCCAAAGAGTGTTTTAGATAATATCTTGGTAGCATCAAAAGTATTAAGTTTGACCCAATATTTGTGAGATTTCCAAATATTTTTAGATGTTAGGTGGGATTAGTAGACCCATTATAACTAATGGTGGGTGTGATATCTCCTATGTAGATATTGGCAATTTGGGGCATAACAGGTTCATTTTGGAGATGTTTGATCATTTTCTTGATAAGGGTTGGTTGAGGAATGAGGTTACAGTGAGAATCCCTAAGGAGGGGTAGGGGACATTTGGATTTTGTGTTCCCCATGAAACCTATTGGGGTTGATTTTGAAGGTGAATGAGATGATTTTATATTTGCATTATTTGATTAGCATTATTGATTTGAAAAGTGTTCATTTGATTGAGAGTTTTTAATAAGAGTTGTGTAGACACCAAAATCGTGTCTACTCCCTTGGTCATCCTCCTCATCCTCTCCCCCCTTGGTCCCCTTCGTCCACTTCGACACTCCTAACCTATGTCTTATTAATTTGAAATAATTATCTTATTTTAAGTTAATAATTCCCTCTCCCTTGCCAACTCACCACCCTAAGATGCCCTTCTTTGGATTCCCTTCATCCCCCCATGACCCATTTATGACCTATTCCTCATCCTCGCACCCATTTAACCCCTCTCGATCGTTTCTTAGCCCGCCACTTAAACCTGACAATTGGGAAAATAGACGAAAGGCTATTTTTAGCCTTTTTCCTGCCTTCCAGCCACTGACATCGGTCAACTATTGATCGACATCGGTGGTACTGCCGGCATCGGTTTCCTTCATAATGGTTTTCTGCGTTCGTTATCCCCCCTTCGCCCCTACACTTCATCGGACTCTGGAATCTGACACTCTGATTAATCAATCGGCCAATCTTTCTACCAGACCTCTCACTCTCTCTCTCTCAGGTACACCCAGCAGGCTTCTACACCAGCAAGCACAACAGGTATCAGGAGCCTCACCTTGTAATGATCTTCTGCATCAACAATAGGTACATCAGCAACCTGGGCTCCTATACTTCTTCTTCAATAGGCAAGAGGTAAGTACTCTTCTATTATGTCATTTTCAATAGCTTAGAATGTCTCTGTAATTAGCTTTTTATTTATTGCTTCCAAGCCACACTTCAGACCAGACCAGACCAGACCTGAATCCTTATCTCCCTCTCTCCCTATTGCCTCTGTCTTCTATTTGGTCCCTCTTTTAGACTATTCTTTTTGACTGCAAAGACCCCATATAGAGCATTCAACCAGAGTCTCAGACCCAGACCCCCAGACCATTCAATCAGACCCATTCTCAGAGCCATCCACAGACCAAAAACTCATCTAGACCTTGTCCATAGACTACTACCCCGACTGACGCTAGCCACAGAGACCACTGCCCCCACCGACATCGATAGACTAACTGACGTCTGCAGACCTTGACTAACTGACGCCGGTAGGACCACCGATGTCTGTGACTGTGACCAAGCTGACAGCAACATTTAGGTAAGCATTTGCTTCCATTTCCTTTTCAGTCTTTAATCACTTTAGTCTTTTATCATTCTACCTTTTATCAGACATTACTTTTATCAATCAGTGGGTTGACATCCCTCAAGCTTTTGCTTGGCAACCCACCATCTCCTCATCTAACGCCTTCTTTGTCTTAGTCTCTTTCTTTTGCAGGTGTCATCCTCCACAACTAAAGAGGAGTTCTCACAATGTTTGGATAACGGTGCGCATGACTTCATCCAGGTACATACAAACCCTCATCCATTCTTCTTAGTTTCTCATCTTTCCTTTCTTGAATGTAAAAAGTGAAATCTCATATAGAAACATTCTGGCACGCCCGGTGGGACCTTAGGGTCTTCCTTGGGTTCCTTTTCTTTCTATTCATATAGGTGCATTAGGTTTCTCCCTTTTCACCTCTTTCTTCTCTTCTAAACAACACCATATGCAGGATTAAAAACAACCTTTCTTTCTTTTCTTGCATTTCAAAGTAGTCAAAAGTCATATTCTTCAACCCTTTCTCAACTTGTTTTCATACGAATTAACATTTCAACTTGGGTTTAAAACACATTGCATTTTCATTTCTACTTGCTTGCATTTCTTAGTCCACACCTAGTAATTAACAAATTGCATCATGAATTAATCGTAGTCCACTTGATGTTACACAACCAAACCATTTGCACCAAATCAAACATCAAAACTTACCTGAGACAAGGCCTGATTGGGATTTCATCCCCCAGCGGATACCTTACCCATCCCATCAATCCCACTTGGATTTCATCACCAAGGGGAAAGCCCACTCTATTCTTTGGTAGAGGATAATCTCTAGGGAAAGTATATTTTGGCTAAGCAAGACCAGCTCATCACTGGGCTCGTGAAGTGAGGGGAGCTTGTTCCTTAGCACCAGGCCATGTACGGAACCTAACCCAGACTCTTGAGCACCTAAACAAACCTAAAACCATCCATAGACTACCTCTTCTAGGACCCTTCTAACAGCCAACCTCTCCAAACATCACTTTAAGGCATAAGCCACATGAGCTTAATAATTTATTTCTAGGGATTTAACGGTTAGGCTCTGCTTGTGTTCTTCATCTTTTCTATTCTTATCTGCTTGTTTGAGCTAGTGAGGACGTTCTTCTTCCTTTTTTCCAAAAACTCTCAAATCTTTTGGGTTTCTAGAAAACACAGTCATCGGCATCAATTTTACCACTGATGTCGACAACATTTCCTCGCCAGCATCGGTTATTTGACCGACATCAGACATCTGTTATCACCGACATCAGTTTTTCAACCAACGTCGGTCATTGTCACAGTCCTTTTCTTCCAAAAATAGCAGCCTTAAGGCCCGACCCTTTTTCTGCCAAAAACCACATTCTGAGCTTCTGAAACTGAAAAAACATAGTTTCTAAAACCTAACCCCTCTTGCTTTGAATGGTTTTGACACACAGTCAAACCATGACTTTTGTTGACCAAGCGAGGCATCAACCGCTTCTGCCTTCCCCGTCCATAACCAGTCCCAAAATGGAGTTCCACTCAGAGACCGAAAGAACTCCTACTCAACCGACCCTGACTCAGACCTACATCATCCCTGAAGGGGACCAAGATTTTGAGAGATTCTTAGACCTCAATGTCACAGCCCTCCAAAACTATCTTGCAAGAAACCCAACGTGAGACTTTTTGGGTGAAGCGGCGATGACACTAACACCACCCGCTACCCAGCCTTTTGCCTCAACCATTAACTCGACCATGGCCGATACGCAAAGTTTGGCCTCCCCATCTATTTTTTGACCAACCTCCATCAGGGTTTCATTATCCCCTCAACCACCCACAATTCAACCAAGTTCTACATCATACCAGAACTTAATTGTCTCGACTTCACACACTCTTGCACCCATAAATGCAGGAATGTCTACCTCTCCTTTTGCCAATGCCATCATGCAACCATCTTTGGCAGTATCTAGTCAGCTTATACCTTCTACTTCCATAACCCAACCACCTTTGGCCTCCACTTCTATCCCTGCGACTAGTTACACATATGTTGCACCCCTATAAGCGCAACCGACTACATCGTATGCCCCTTTTCAAGCGCCCTACAACCTAGGGGGGCCCCATCCACCAATCTATCAGCAAATGTCATCAAAATGCTAATGGACAAAATGTCCAGTCTCGAGGCCTCTATTTCTGGTTCACGCAATGCCCTCTCATATGAACAAATTTGCAATGAACCCATTCATCTTTCTATCCCGATCCGACCATACCCCAACCAGTGGGAGCTTCCTAAATTTTCTCTTTTCAAGAGTAATGAAGACCCACAACAACATCTACGGGCATTCAGACATGCCTACTATCTCATAGCCCACGATGATGCGTTACTTCTATGCATGTTCCCCATGTCACTTTTTGGCCCCGCTCTTGACTGGTATAGCTCTCTTACCAAACATTCTATCTTTTCATTCACTCAACTCACCCAATTATTTCTCGACCATTTTTCTATCAATATCACCAAACAAGTCTCGATCACAGACCTCTACTCCATCAGGCAATTTGACGATGAATCAATAGTTGATTTTGTCACCCGTTGGAGAGGCTTGATTAACCAGCTCTCCTTCTCCTTGCCTCAACTTGAGCTCATCGAGCTCTTTTCTCAAACATGTGCCAGGCACATCTCTTCCACCTTGCAGGTTCAAACATTCTACACTTTCGATGAAGCTTTCACCATGGCCCGAAAGCTTGAACTCCGTGCCATTGAAGAAGATAAGGTCAAATTGCATAATACCAACGCAAAAGCCAAAGACCCTTCTTATTCCAGACCTTCTTCTTCCCACTCCAAACCCAAAGGAGTGGCCAACACTATGGTCATTAGATCACCATCTTTGACAACAAGCAACCAATCTCAACCTTCTACAGCTCTAAGCATCACCAAACAATTCCAACAACAGTACATCCAGCGTTCATACACTCCACTTGGAGAATCATACGCTTCCGTTTTGGAAAAACTTGTCAAGCAGGGGGTCCTCAATATCCCTCTAATTTGACCACCTCAATTCAACCCTTCGAAAGCCCTCCCTACATGTTATAGGGAGGCTGACTTTTGTCACTTTCACTGCGTCCAAGGCTATGACATCGACAATTGCTGAACCTTCAAAAACATAGTCCAAGACATGATCGACAAGGGGGATCTTGTTTTGGATACCCTAAATGCCCCACCCAACCAACACATCGATATATTCAAGAAACCCTTTCTGAATCATCCGCCTACCCAAAACAATGTCCAAACCATGGCCGATAGCTCCCATGAGCATGACATACACACAGTCAACACGGTCTCACCTCTTGTCCCTAACCAACCTCCTTCATAGGTGGAAGACCCTTCTTCCCCTATTTCTCTTCCACAGGTAGAAGAATCTTCTTCTCCTGTTAGTCCTCCATCGACATCTTTTATATTGGGGGATGCCTTGACCATGCCAACGCCATTAGCCCCACCTCCAATGGAAGACCATACCTTGCCTACTCCTCAACCACAAGCAGAGGACATAATCATCCATGCCCTCTGCCCTCTTGAGGAGTCACACTCTCCTATTTCTTCTCCACCAAGAGAAGACCCAGTCTCTCTACCCATTTCGATCGAGGAAGACCCAGTCACAGTTTCCTCTTACCTTTTGTCTGAGATTACTACATCTCACTCACCTCTGTCCACATCTGAACCCAAACCCATATCTAACCTCACCTCACACAATGGTGGTCCTCAACCCAAACCAAAGAAGGCCACTAGACCACACCAGAGGACTCCTCCCTCACCTTCATCATTACCTTCAATTTTAGGCCCATACCCATCCACTTTAATAGGAGTGCTCCCTACTCCCATACCTCACAGAGGCAAGTTGCCTCCATTACTCTCTCAACCCATCAGACATATATCTCCTTCAATCCATTGACCAACACCTCTTATGCCTCTCAAACCAAAGTCATCAACTCCCACTGCAACAAGACACACAGACCCATTAGCAAGTTCTTATGCCTTACTATTATGGCAATTGTTGCAGTCTTCTCGCATCAATCTCTCGCCTCTTAAACCATATCAATCTCTCAGACCAAAACCACCCTGGTTTGATGACACTCAAATTTGTGCGTATCATCACATGCCTGGGCACGACACTGAGCATTGTTGTGCCCTCAAGGTTGTCATTCGCCAATGCTTGGGGAAAGACACCCTCCTTTTCGACTATGTTATCAACAAACCCTCAACACCGCCCCACTCATCAACTCTCAGACCAAGACCATCTTGGTTCGATAACTCTAAATTTTGCCACTATCATCACACTCTGGGACATGACACTGAGCATTATTGTGCTCTTAAAACTATCACTCGTCAACATCAGAGAAAGGATACCCTTCTCATCAAGGATCCTCTTAACCACCCCTTTGACAAATCATCAACACTAACCCATGCTTCTCATACCTCATCACTTAAATCAGGATCTCCATGCCAGACTATGGTCCCTTTGCTGCCTTTAACCCCCTTATTCGACATCAACATAGTCAATCTAACCACCAAGCCTCAACCGACCTTGACCAATCTATCAAACATTCTTCCTAGCCATCGGGGGAATCCAACGCTCATCCAAGCCTCAACCAACCCTTCAACCCTGTCTTGACCAAATATCAATCACTCTTTTCATCCTAAACCTCGGCTAGGCCTCAACCAAGCCTCGACCATGTCTCGACCAAATAAGCATCGACCCGACCTCGACCAAATACCAATTTCAACCCAACCATTGACCAAATACCAATCTTGACCAAATCTTGACCAACCATTCAACCAACTTTTTAATCATGACCTCGACCATGCATCAACTAGTCTCGACCAATTTTGACCAATCATCAATCTAGACCTCAACTAGACCTCGATCATGACATCGACCAAGACCTCAACCAAATCTCAACCAAGACATTGACTAGACATTCACCCAGACATTGACCATGACCAGACATTGACCATGACATTGACCAGACCATCGACCAGACACTAACTAATCATCAATCATGACCTCGATCAATCTTTGACCAAACATTCAACCCAACCTCTTAATCATCAACCAATCAACATCAATCAACATGTGGCCAATCTCGAAGAGACAAATAGGGCAAGTCTACTCCTAATTGACTTAGACCTCATCATAGCGCATAAGCATGGCCCAGGGACTTATCAAAACTTGAGCCCCTTTTTATGCCTTACATCTGTGACCATTCTACTATTAGTCGAGTACTCGTCCACTTGACATTTAACTTGAGCTCGTCCCTTGAGAAATCCCCATCCTCTTAATCCTCCTTCCTTTCAACCCTATTCCCCTAAATAAATCCTCTATAACCCTTTTATGACGCATGGATGCTTTGTCCTAATAAAAGGGAGCCCTTAAACCTCTAGAGGCTTGTCCATGGCTAAAAGCTTCAGTCAACAAAATATATCAAAAATCAAGATGTCAAAACATATCCAAGGTCACCAAATCAAATTAAAAAAGGCAGATTGCTCCCTCGAAGGACAGCTGTACTATCATTACTATAGCTAATAGACTGCTCCCTCGAAGGACAGCTATTCAAACTTATATAAAGCAAAAATATAGACCACTCCCTTGAAGGATGGCTATGACTCAATATTGCTACAGATAGCACTCTTTTTTTGAAGCTTCCTGCATCGATCAACTTCACATATATGACCACAAAGCAAAACAACATCCCTATGTAGACTTCCCGCATCGATCAGTCTGCGCAAAAAAAAAAATGACTGATAAGCTATCTAGCCATGGACATGCCTATAGTCGTTCTTTGGTCACCTATAAAAGGGGCAAGGTTATTCCTGCCACAAAAGGGTTACCCCTTCCTCTCATATCACAATCCTACTTATCACCCCAACATACTCAAGGGACTTCGAGCTCACTTAACGTCAAGTGATTCGATTACCGCTCTAACACAACCCACTGGTCAACGACGTGATGCATGAATGGGGCTCTTTGTTCTAACAACCCCTATCTACACTTTCATTTCGGTCCTTGTCAATGAAAGAGAAATTCACCTTTCACTTCTTTTTCACACTTTGGTGACATTCAATCAAACCTTTTTCTACCCAACCAAGCCAACCCAACATTTTCAGACCAACAACATGACATCATGATGTCATGACATCATCATAGTCCATTTCACATAGTTTCTATGGAAACCAATACACATGGAAACTATCAACCTGACACAATTTATGTTAAGAATAAACCAATACTTGCTGAAGCATAAATAGACCTCAATTCATTTTTAGCATACATCCATCACGAATATGGAAAATTGCTAGGGATGAAAGACCCCTCAACCAATGTTACAGCATACACCATTTGGAAAAGGCTATAACATCTTTTTCTCCTCATCATTTCGACACATGACCAAACCAATCATCGACCAATCTTCTCAACTAGTCTGAACTACATTGGTCTGAGGCCCTAAGACCGAGGCTATGTAGGTAGCACTCAGATGATACGATGTCTTCTGGGGTTAGCTTGACCACCTCCGTCTGTTCATCTCTCTGATGGAAAAACCTTCCTCCTTTTGACCATGGCCTTAACCAAGACCAAAACCAATCAACCACTTTGACCCTTCCTCTCTTTTAGGGAGAACTACATTGGCCTGAGGCCCTTCACACAAGGGCTATGTAGGCAGCACTCAGATCACATGATGTCTTCTGGGATTAGCTCGACCACCTCTGTTTGTTCATCTCTTTGATGGACAAACCTTCCTCCTTTTGACCATGACCTTAACCAAGACCAAAACCAAAACCAATCAACCACTTTGACCCTTCCTCCCTTTTAGGGAGAACTACATTGGCCTGAGGCCCGTCACACAAGGTCTATGTAGGCAGCACTCAGATCACATGACATCTTCTGAGGTTAGCTCAGCCACATCCTTTTGTCCATCCATCCATCTCAACCATGACCATGGAGATCACGACTATCTCTACAGACCCTGACCACTTCTAAGGCAACGTTGCCTTGGTTGTTTTTGCATATATGCTACCGCATGACTAGTTAACAAATTATGCGTAGACCACATTTTGACCTTCACAAGTATAGGATTGCAAGCCAGTTGATCCCCACTACTTGTGACATTTTGTGTTTCCAAGAGCACTTCCTAAGCTTGGGATACCTGGAACACAATGACCATTGGAGCTTCAACTTAGATTGAATAACTCGATCAGCTATGACTAAATGCTAAGGCTTGGTTATTTCAATTTTGGCACTCCTCAACCCTTGACCTATGATAATTTGACCCGACCATCTCGTGAAGTGGTATACGAGCAATCATGACTTTTGTAGTGTTCACATTCCATCTTCACTATTTTTCATCCACTCTTTGTCAAATCAGCACCCAATTCTAGGTTCCCTTCCCTTGACTCCTACTTTGAGGGGGAATACCTCATCCATAATCAGGGTAGCCAACCTTCTTGTTTTTGTCTTACAGTTCACTTGAACAACTGACAAGATGAAATCAACCTTATCCTACACCTGGGGCAATCAACTCTTATTTTTGTCTTGCAGTTCATCCAGAACAACCAACAAGACAAAAAGGGGCAAATGTAGACACCAAAATCATGTCTACTCCCTTGGTCATCCTCCTTGTCCTCTCCCCCCTTGGTCCCCTTCATCCACTTTGACACTCCTAACCTGTGTCTTATTAATTTGAAATAATTATCTTACTTTAAGTTAATAATTCCCTCTCCCTTGCCACCTCACCACCCTAGGATGCCCTTCTTTGGATTCCCTTCATCCCCCCATGACCCATTTATGACCTATTCTTCATCCTCGCACCCATTTAACCCCTCTCGACCATTTCTTACCCTGCCACTTAAACCTGACAGTTGGGAAAATAGACGAAAGGCTATTTTTAGCCTTTTTCCTGCCTTTCAGCCGCTGATGTCAGTCAACTATCGATCGATGTTGGTGGTATTGCCGGCATCAATTTCCTTTATAACAGTTTTTTGCATCCATTATCCCCCCTTCACCCCTACGCTTCATCAAACTGGAATCTGACACTCTAATCAATCAATCAACCAATATTTCTACCAGACCTCTCACTCTCTCTCTCAGGTACACCTAGCAGGCTTCTACACTAGTAAGCACAACAGGTATGAGGAGCCTCACCTTTCAATGATCTTCTGCATGAATAATAGGTACATCAACAACCTGGGCTCCTACACTTCTTCTTCAGTAGGCAAGAGGTAAGTACTCTTCTATTATGTCATTTTTAATAACTTAGAATGTCTCTGTAATCAGCTTTCTATTTATTACTTCCAAGCCACACTTCAGACCAGACTAGACCAGACCCGAATCCTTATCTCCCTGTCTCCCTGTTGCCTCTGTCTTATATTTGGTCCCTCTTTCAGACTATTCTTTCTGATTGCAAAGACCCCGTACAGAGCATTCAACCAGAGTCTCAGACCCAGACCCCCAAACCATTCAACCATACCCATTCTCAAAGCCGTCCACAGACCAAAAACTCGTCTAGGCCTTGTCCACAGACTACTACCCCGACCGACGCCAGCCACAGAGACCACTACCCCCACTGACGTCGGCAGACTAACCGACATCGACAGACCTTGACTAATCGATGTCGGTAGGACCACCGACATCAGTGACTGTGACCAGGCTGACAACAACATTTAGGTAAGCATTTGCTTCCATTTCCTTTTCAGTCTTTAATCATTTCAATCTTTTATCATTCTACTTTTTATCAGACATTACTTTTATCAATCAGTGGGTTGACATCCCTCAAGCTTTTACTTCTAGGATCAAGCTTTTGCTTGGCAACCCACCATCTCCTCATCTAATGCCTTCTTTGTCTTAGTCTCTTTCTTTTGCAAGTGTCATCCTCCACAACCAAAGAGGAGTTCTCACGATGTCTGGATAACGGTGCACATGACTTCATCTAGGTACATACAAACCCTCGTCCATTCTTCTTAGTTTCTCATCTTTCCTTTCTTGAATGTAAAAAGTGAAATCTCGTATAGAAACAAGTTGATGTTGTTGAGTAATATTTTGACTAGTTTGCATGGAATGCAAAGCATTAGTATTAGTATTAGTGTCTTAGGTTATACTATGAGTAGTGGTATGTGTGGCACTAATGGTGTGAGAAGCATTGGTAGAAAATGATGCACTAGTATCATGATTAGCATGTGTAGTAAAAGATACACTAGTGGAATGGTTAACATTGGAAAAGAAGGAAATACTAGTATCATGATTAACATTGGTAGAAAAGGATGCACTAGTGAATTGGTTGAGGAGGATGGGCTTTGGAAAAATCTCACTGGATGTTGAACCTACTATGTTAGTGGAAATAGTTGGCATAGAGGTTGAAAATATCATAGAAAAAGAGGACATGGTATGGGAAGGAGTCAAAATAAAATGGAGAGGTTGAGAAGCAAAGAAAGTGTCACCCCCAAGGGGAGGGTGAAAGAGGTCCTTCTACTTGACCACCTATCATTAGATTGTAAATAGTTAAAGGGTCCTTTCCTCTATGTTGAGGAAATTTGTTATTGAAGAAAAGCATTTCAGATGTATACTCTAATTTAGGCTCATATTCTAAGGAGAAAAGAGGATTATAAACTAATGATGAATGAGGAGGAGTCACATAATTGGTAGTGCAAGTGGAAACATGCACATTGCTTTCATCTAAAGTGGAAGTTACAAGCTATTTGTTTAGAAACCTATTGTGATAGGTAAAGTTGATCATGTTTCTTAGATTTAAATCTGTGTTATCCTCAAATAGGAAATTCATGATGAGAAAAGGAGGTTAAAGAGAAGATAAAAAGACAAAATTAGAAAATAAAAAATAGAGTCAACTAGTCGACTATGTTCTGTTAACTAGGGAATAAAATAGATAAAAAGAAAACATAATCATATAGGTTGACTATGTACTACTGAATAGGGAACATGACAAGAAATAAGAAGACACAATCAAACAAGTTAGTAATGTAATTCTTAGAGAAGGGACTAAATTGGAAGATAAAGAGACACAGTTAGATAAGTTAATTATATAATACAAGCAGAAAGGCTAAAAAATTTGTAAGATACTATATCGACAAAAATGACAATGTTATGAAATAAATAAAGGTTTTGTAAGATAAAATCTAAGAAAATGAAATTAAGCACACAAGTAATTTGATCAATATGACTGATCTGATTAGAACACACAACATAAATCTTACACCAATGCTAGCTAATGTAAGTAATTCAATACAACATAAAATTATCAAAGAGTAATAAACAACTTGAAATTAAATTCTAATTAATTGGTCATCCTAAGTGTTATTAATTTATAATGAAATTTAATTTTAATGTGATTAGAAATTGGTTATAATAAGGAACTAAAAATTAATCTAAGGCTAATTTCAAGATGTTTAGGCTAAAAGGGATATGTATTGGTGATGGTAATAGATTAGTATTGGGGCTTACCCCCTCACTTCATAATCCTACAATAATAAGGGTAAAAGATTCTTTGTAAATATATGCCAACAACCATGTGTTTATACTTGGCCAAAAAACCAAGTTAGATTCCCCCTTGGTGATGAAATCCAAGTAGGTAGGCCTTGGGAAGATAAATGTTTAATGATTTTTGGTGTAAAATGATTTGGAAGTGTGTGAGAAAGAGAAAAATATTGTGACTATAATGGTAATTTAAAAAACCACCTATTTAATCTAAGTTTTTTACTCTACTAAAAGGAAAGATGAATTAATTAATAGCAAAAAGAGATTAATTCTTTGATTATGAAGAGTATAGAGTTAGTTCAAGTGATACTATGTGCAAAAAGTGTAGAATAGAGTCGACTAGGTCATTATTATTCTATATAAGTAGGATCTAGAAAAATATAGTTGAATAGGCTGACTATGTCTTCAAGATAGAAGATAGACTACAAAATTGTGTCGAGTAGGTTGACCTAGTTGGATATAAGGCTATAGTTTTATAGACTAAAAACTTGTGAAAAATAGTAATAAATGTTGGAGAATTATCAGTGATGTCATGGAGGTGTCCTTATGAGTGGATGAAGTGCTTTGATAGCCTAAGAAATAATGACAAAGTGTGCAATGTGCTTGTCTTAGTGTGCTTAATGGAGACTTGGTTGATCTTCAGTTTTGGCATGATTAGAGATGTTTAGGGATGTGTATATTGGAGCATGTGTAATAGGTCCTTAAGATGTTATCTAAACTTTGAGATCTTGTGTACATAAGTGAAATTTATCTGGTTGTCCATAGTTTTTATCTAGATAGTTTGGGTCTAGTGGTAGAAAATCTAAGTAGGCAATTTGATGATGTCACCATTGCCACATAGGAATGATTCAAGGGAATTTGGTAATATGGTTGTGATAAAATTAGTCTCTAGTTGATATGAAATAAATATCAAGTCATGCATAAAATCATGGTAAAATATATGAGGGTATAAATTTAGCTTCTAAGATAGAATTTATAGACACCTAAAACTGGCCATCGATAACCTCCAATCAGGGTTTTGGCTAGTTTCCATCTAAAATGCACAATTTGGCCTAAAAAAACTAAAACATGCTAAATAATGTGAAAATGAAATATTAAAGTGTATATTTTGGCTAGGGTATCCCTAAATGGGGTAATGCAATTTATGGGCCAGCTAACTTTGATCAGTTCATTTTGAGTAAAAATGTCAATTTTGTACCCACGTGCTCTGGACTGCTCTTTCCTATCACATCTTTTGTACAAAACTTGTGCCTTTGTTATTTATTTTTGACAAAATTCTAAATGGGAATATGGTTCTAATGCATTTGATATTTCCTTCCAATTCTAATCTAATCAAATTTAGGACCAATAACAAGGCATTTTGATTAATCTGAGTAATTTGTGCACAAAGTTCTTAATCATGCTTAAGCGATAATTAACCCAAATCAAGGCCTAATAAATTTTTTCATGGAAACTTGTTGAATACTTTGTTTTGGAAATGAATATATAATATCTACATCATCAAGTGACCTCATTTCTTGGGAAGACGTCCCTAGGCCATAAATGCCACAAATATCAGGATTCATGCCTCCCATCCCTCATCAATGCCTTCCATGATGCCCTCCATGCCTCTTAATTTCCCCTTATTCCAATGTCATGATGATGATAATTAAAAAATTAATTTCAAAAATTTAATTAATCCTCAACCACACATCTCAATCTTGAGATGGATGGTTAAGGTTGATTTTGATCAAATCCAAAAATTTATAAATAAGAGGCCTCAGACCATCATTTCTTAGCTTAATTAGTGAAAAGTTATAATGCAAATTTGGTTCCAAAAGATTCAAGAAATTAGTGTTACCATGCCAAATTGATTCCAATCCAAGCCAAACTACAAGCCAAAGGTACCAAGGAGATATGGAGGTAGCCAATTTTCCATTGTCAAGGACTTCACAAGCACAAGCTGAGCAAACCACTACTACAAAGGCATTTGTAGCATCCAAGGAAGGTAAAGGAACTCTTGTGTTTTCATTCCTTACTTTTAAGTTGTGTTTATCATTTGCTTTTTTTAACTAAGCTCTCCCTAGTGTCTAGGCCTAGAGATGTTATGCTAGTTAGTGTGTTTATTTCATTTTGTCTTCATTCTGGAACTAACACCATACTAACCATTCTCTCTTGAGTCAAATTCCTAGATCACACAATGGCATGCCTAGTGGGACTAGATGCATCCCACACATGAAGGATATCCTTTTTCAACTCTAAAATATTTTTTTGAGCTCTTAAAACTCTTGTAAATTGATTTTCTAACTTCATTTTGCCATTTTTGGTTGCCACAATTTTTACATAGTAACTGAATTTAGTAGAAATACCAACATTGGTTACCTAGATTAATCAACATCATTTAGATCTTGGTTGCTCATAACTGACATCGATGGTATTGATCGACGTTGATCACTATGTTTTTCCAAAAACATAGACCTGAGACCTATGTTTTCAAAGTTTCTTGTTCAAAATTCAAAAGAATTTCAAAGCTAAAGGACATGCTAACAATTTTATTAAAGGACCAAGTGAGATATTTGCTCAAAACATGTTTAAATCATTTTTTCATGCTTGAAATTTAATTAGGAACCTTGTTTTGGTGTTTAACAAAGAATTTTTAGATGTTTTTGGTGAATGTTTTCAAAGTTCACAACTAAGACCAAGGGGTCAAATGAACACCACAAAACACTTTATTTGGGTTTAAAATTGAACACACTTGTCAATTTTTTTCGCAAATAGTTGATTAGATTAATTTTGTTTGGCAAAGAGAGGTATGTTACATGTATGCTCTTCCATTTTTCTCCTATAATGAACCCTTGGAATCAAAAGTACCATTCTTATTCCAAGTATCCTAGTCCAAGGCTTCAAAAGAAAGTCATCTAAAGCACTCCCCAAAAACTCATCAAAGTTTGGGTGAACTTGAAAATGACCCTAAAGTCTTTCTACTTTCATGCTTTATTTATGCATCCTGACTTGTGAGGGGGACTTCATCACCTCCTGTAAGTTCTTTAGGGAAGCTTTGACCTAGGGTTTCATCTCCCAACATTGACTTCATTTAACTCTTTCAGAGTTGCACACAAGACGTAGTGGCACTTTGGACATTGCACTATACTAAGTGAACAACAAGATATAGTGGTTACAAAAAGGACTAAACCTTTTTACAATAAGCCAAGTGATACAGACCCAAAATCTATGCTTTTATTTTGCATTTTTTAACATGAAAGTCATTATATAATTGATTCCCCTAGATCATTCAGAAGCTTGTTAGATCTTAGACAAATTCCCACTTGTTGTGGAAGTATTTTTGGTGTAAGGCGCACCTCAAGGTCCATGTCACAATACTATCATTTGAGAGAAGGGGGGTGTAAAAACCCTACTATTTAATGTGTATTTACTTTTGTGTGAACACTTCAAATCCTCTCAAATAATGTATATTGATGGATTTTAATAGTACCAAACAACCTTGTCAGTTTAAGATTTAAGGGTGATTAATTAAGTTGGTCTTATCCTAGATTAAAGTATTGTTTGGAATCAAAACTTGGTGCAAACAAATAATCCAAGCCAAATGCATAGTCCAAATTTTCCTTTGAACAAAGAGGCATTATGCTGCCTGTGTGAGATCATCCATTTGCCTTGTTCAAAGTTCATCAAAAACTTGAGAGTCATATCATCCACTTTGGCATAGTTAGGTTGCCCAATTGAGTCTAGACCTTTACCAAAGTTGTTTAAGTCCTTCACTTATGATTTAAATTTGAAATTACACCTTTACAAGTTCATAGGGTTGATGTATTAAGTGGGTTAACCATTTTCACTAAACTTGAGGGAACTTAGGTTTAATTTCCAATTTAGGTTGAAGGTCATTTAAGACTCATGATCATTATCGTCACTTGATAGACTTAAGCCATTTGTGCTAAACACTTGCACTATAAGTCTATATACCATGACATTTTGAGTCAATAAAGGTATTGTTATGCTACCAAAACTATATCAAAACATCTTTTCCTTAAGAGAGTTTTTGAAACAAACCTTTTTGTCACACCTTTTAGGTAGTATAGCATTGTTACGCTGCCCAAATCATTTCAAACTTTGTTTCAAAGACCTTGTATAGAGTTTCAAATTTGTTCCTGCATTTTCAGACCAATCCAAGTGTACTCTTTTGATATTTTATCTAAAGCATAGTTATATTGTTCACCTTTGTATAGCCTATTTGTCAAAAGAACCAAGTTTTATACCATTATTTATGAGAAAATAAACTATGGCTAAAATGCCTTTTGTTTCATACCTTATACCTAGTTGACCAAGTTTATGTCCAAGAATCTAATACCTAGTGTTTGTTAGAAGTGTTTCAAATCCCTTAGATTAAAACTTTCATCTATTTTTAAAGTCTAGCTTTTGACATCGTTTGGCCAAGAGTCCTAACATATGGCTTGTTTGAGCCTAGCCTTTGATGCCGCATTTGGCAAAAAGACCTAGTAACTTTTAAATTCCTAGATTAGACAAATTTGAAAAACTTTGACCTTAGAATTTAGTATTTTGATTTTTGGTCCATTTACTTACTTACCTTTGTGTGAATAGTGAAATGTTAGATACTTCACTCTAGCTTGTTTCTTAAAAAATCATTGCATAAACCTTTTGATCTTTTTTTGGCAAATCTAGACCAAGTTGAAGGCATCATTTATTTTAGATTCTATCCTTTTTAGAGTTTGTAGAACTCTTTGAAATTTTATCTCCAAGCATTGACTATAGATCCCAACGTGTATTCCTACACTCGTAGTGGACACATGCACAATCCTAGGATTGGTAATGTAGTTGCATAGGAAAAAATGGTATTAGATCTCTATGTGGATAACATTGCTTATGAGATGGATTATTATCCCTCTTATAATACTCAATCAGGGGCACAAAGCCAAGATCTATTAGCTAATTATCTAGTGAACACACCACCTTATATAGAATAGGACCAAGAATAAACCACACAATATTTAGCTACAATGCCCACGGTGGATGAGCCAGTACTTCAACAACCATATTTTACTAATTTGGCTTCCACATATGATCCATTTTTGTTTGAGCAACATTTTTTAGAGAACAAAGATGATATTTTGGTTAGGGCCATAGAGGTAGGGGCTAAGTTTCGGTTAGACTTCCCCCATGAAAATTTACCAAGTCTACTAAGAGTGCCCCACAATATCATTTACAATCAATAAGCTTCTTCTAGTAATCCTATGGCTCTAGTCCAAACAACATACTAAGACCCCAATATATCTAATCAAGGCAAAAACATCATAGAAGATCACTTTAACCAAATTCAAACAACATACCAAACCTACTTGAGTTTAACACATGATTTCAATTAGATGAAAATGGTAAGTAAGCCTCTCATTGACCTAGTTCCTTCAATAAGAGTGTTGATGGAATTAATTGGACAAGAGAATTTGAGTTATAACCTATTTATACAAAATGCTTCGATAGATAACTTGATACATATGATGATTATTGAAGAAGCGTCTTCAGCTTCTACAATGAATAGTGAGCCAAATGTAGTGGACAATATGCAAACAATGTCTAGTCCTGATCAAAGTGGTACTAACACACAAATAAATAGCCAACAACATGTGCATGTAGTTAATCCTATGAAGAGGTCATTATACTAGGGAGTAAGAGTTTATAAACCCAAACCTCAACCAACTACTTCCTCAAGTGTACAACCTATGGGATTAGGTAATCAAACAATGGCTAATGTTATGCCTCAATGATAGAATGTGATGAATCTAACCCCCCCTCAATAGATAGCAAGTAGTAATCCATAACAATAGACACAACCTATTATATCAATGAAACAAAGGATGAATACATTGCCATCTTGATCAAAGGTATCTAATGTACCACCTCACTAGGTAATGATGAACATACCTTTTCAATCATAGACTAATATGTCAATTCAAAACCATGCAATAACTAATCAATAGCATGCAAATATTAGTTAGCGATAGATGTTGAATCTGAAACATGTTTTCACTTCTTCATAGGGATTCATGCAACAAGGAGGTCCCCATGTTTGTCAAGTACTTACTAGATAATTGTTGGTTCAAAATGTGCCACAAATTCAGAGATAAGGTCTTGGTCCATAAGTTCTTACTCAACAACAAGGTTTGATTAGTTGGCAACATATCCCTTTTCAACCATAATAGGGACAATATAGTTATATCCCTTCATCCCAACCACAAAATCCTCCAAGTCAAACCTTTATCATGAACCCAAACCAGAATATCATGTAGCTAAATATGCAATTTCAAGTACATCCCAATCCACGTATGCCTATTCTTGGTCTATTATCCAACCAAGCCAATGTATGCCAACAAGTGTCTCCATCATACCCTGGTCAAAGTGTCCCACTTGTGAGCTCACAAAGATTTACCCAAACCAATATTCTCCCTCAAACCAATATCCCTTTCAGTTTCCTATCCCAAGAATTACAACAGATGAAGGATGTGATTGATTACATTCAGGCAGGGAAGTAGATTAAAAACTTCAAATTAGATGACATATGTTCTTATTTATTCAATATGGAGTATTTTTAGATACCATTTCCTCTAAGATATGAACAACCCAAATTTGATAAGTACAAAGGGAAAGGTGACCCTAAGGCCCATTTGATCAAATTCTTTATCACATGTCAACCAGTGTTATATAGAGACATATACCTTTTGCTGTTGTTTCCAAGGAGCTTGGCTGGACAAGCCTTAGAGTGGTTTTTGAAGTTGCCCAAGAATTTAGTAATGAAATTTGATGATCTTTGTGATAAATTTGTGAAACACTTTTCCTATAATCTTGAGCATGAGATTTCATTAGTGGACCTGACACAAGCAAAGCAAAAATCTAGGGAGAGTTTTGTAAGTTATTTATAATGATGGAGAGCCCTTACAAGCTATTTCACCCATAATTTACCAAATAAAAAATTAGCTATTTTGTTTACTAAAAATTTTCATAGTGAGATAGCCTATCATTTAGATCTACCATGTGCACATATGTTTAAAGAGATCATTGATAAAGGTTTGTTGATTGAGTAAGTGCTAATCAATAAAGGGGTCATCAAGCTTAATTCAACTAATAAAAATCATGATACCAATAAAAAAAATGACCAACATCCTAATCAAGAACAAGCATCACAACTAACATAGGCCAATAATCATGAAAGACTAAAGTAATTCAACCACAATAGGAATGTTGTGGGAAATGGAGTAACCAAATCTCATAATGTACAAACTATGCAGACATCATCTGCACCACCTTTTTAGCTTACTCCTACCTAGCAACCTCTCCAACCAATGCCGTAAGTGAAACAACCAAGACCTACACAACAAATATAGTAGCCTTTACCATTACAAACCCCTCCTCCTAAAAGAACTATCCTTGCACATTGTGTCTTTAGTGACTTAGGAAAACTTATTGAGTCTATATTTTGCAAGCTTGTTACCACTAATCTGATTAGTTGGTCCATACCAAAACATTATTTGTAAGGCATTCCTTATCCTAATTGGTACCATGAAAATAAATTTTGTGACTATCATCAAGTCAATAAGCATAATTTATGAAGATATGTCCAAATCAAGAATTTAATTAAAAATATGTTGGAGAATGGGGAGATAAAATTGGATAATTATGCTTCCACTTCCAATCAAGCTCTTGTGATCTATCAAAACCCCTTTCCCTGACATAACAATCAATAGTAGCAAAATAATAAAAAACAACAATGATAAATGTAGTATAAAAATCAATAGTATCAGAATCAAAGGCTGAACTAGTGGAATCAATAAAATCAATAGTAGAATCCACAATGATAAAACAATGGACAAAACCAAGGTCAAAATAGTAATAACCAACAAACCTACCATGCAGTTACACATGACTACAACAGGGTTGTAGGTCATATTGTAGGGGGTAACATTAATAACATCTTCATTAATCCTAGACCAAGTACTAATCATAATAGACCATTGATAAAAACCAATATTGATCTAGGCAACAATTCATGTGATAATTTAGGTGATAATTCTACCCTAATTGATGATGGAACTTCTTGGAGCCATAACTTTTGCATCGTAGCTCCAATTGACTCCCCATTTGAACTGTTGGAAAGATAAGAATGAGAAGAATGTGGTGAGATAGTACATATATTTTATTTGTGGTTTTTGACCCCCAAAAACCTAATGGAAGTGCCCCAAATTTCAATTTTAATAGTGTAGTCTAAAAATAGTAAGTTTCTAAAAATAGTAATTCCTCAAATTTTGTATTGTTTTAAATCATGGAAGTCAAACCACTTAATCTCCCTCAATATTGGTGACCTTCCACATCCTCCTCTTTCTTTCAAAATGTGTATAAATGATATGTAACCCAAAATAGAAATCAAACATCTATTTTCAAAGATAAGCATATAGTTATATTGCGATCTTGAGTAATAAAACATCTCTTCTTAGAGAATTCATTATTACTATGTTATTTTCATGTTCTTAAAATATCTGTCAATCAAAACTTTTGATTTTTAGATTAGTGTTATCATATCAGTTTGTCTTGAGAGTGTATGATCTTGAGGATCAGGTCAGGCTACAATAAGCTTGGATGGAAAATATAGAGCTTCTAAACTATCTACCTATTCACTCTAAATGAATTCAAATGGTGGATGAAACTAAGACATATGATCCCTTCAAGGAAATGGTGAATAAATAGTTCCAATGGAAAAAAAACATAGATGCTACAACAATTTGCCCAAATTCTCTAACAACTCTTGATGGAAAATTTTGGCTCCTCATCTGTACTTCCTAGCTCCTCATCCATGGATACAATTGGGCCCTACACAGCTCAACCAAGCATAATCCATTCCAAGTATGCTTCAAGTTTCAACCCTTGGCACCAATTAATATAGCCATTCCATTCTCCACCATGGAATACACACTTCATGGGAAATCTGAGGTAGCAAAAGCAATAAAATTTGTTGAACAAATAGAACACATCCAACAAGAAGTTCATGACATCTTGGATAAGATGAATCAGAATTATAAACAATGCCATGACAAACATAAGATTACACACCATTTTGCTATGGGTGACAAGGTTTGGTGGTAGTTTCAAAAGGAATGAATTACAGGCCCACACAAAAAAATTTGGCCTCTATAATATGGTCCTTACACCATCACTAAAAAATTTGGAGAAAATGATTTTGAGTTAAACCTACCAGCCTACCTTGGTCTGCATCTAATATTCAATGTGGAGCTCTTCAAACCATATCATCTACCTTTGTTAGACACTTTAGTTGTAGTAAAATAACTAGACATTAACGAGATTGATACATAAATTTTTTCTCTAGTGGAAGAGGATCAGATTATGGACACCTAGATGAAGATAACAAGAGGATGCTCAATTTTGCTTTATCAGGTGGTCAAAAGGGGCTAGCTTAGCCACCAAGGTGAGTGGATCATAGAGAATCAAATTAAGACACAACTGCCACACCTGATGTGGAATATTGATGAAATGGGGACCATTATTTCTCAAGGAGGGGGAAATGATCCAGGTAACAATTTAGGTGATAATTTAGGTGATGGAACTTTTAAGAGCCATAACTTTTGTATCGTAGCTTCAATTGACTCTCCATTTAAACCATTAGAAAGATAAGAATGAAGAGAACATGGTGAGATGGAAAAAATCTCTATTTAGTAGTTTTAGCCCCAAAAATCCAATGGAATTACCCCAAAATTCAATTTTAGTAGTGTAGTCTAAAAATAATAAGTTTCTAAAAATAGTAATTCCTCAAATTTTGTATTGTTTTAAATTGTGAAAGTTGAACCACTTAATCTCCCTTGAGATTGGAGACCTTCCACATCCTTCTCCTACTTTAAAAATGTGTATAAATGAATATGTAACCTATAATGAAAATTAGACATCTCTTCCCAGAGATAAGCTTATAGTTGTATTGTGATCTTGAGTAATAAAACATCTCTTCTTAGAGAATTCATTGTTAATGTGTTATTTTCATGTTCTTGAAATATCTGTCAATCAAAAATTCTAAGTTTTGGATCACATATTTATCCAAATCACATGAATAATCCTTATTTGATCTGGGAGTGCATACAAGCAAACCAAAAAACTAGGACTTCCCCTTTTGGATCTTATAGTGACAACTCGTTCTTACCACGTGACCACATGTAAGTGCATCGATAACCGAGACTTGTCCTATCTAGTCCCATACCATTTCCAACATCAGAAGGCAATAATGATATAGTATTTAATCTTGATTATGTAGTCACAAATCAAAGGTTGAATATTACTAGCTTTGGCCCTCAACCATCTACCACTTTACCTATCATTTGACCAACCGTTCAGCCTCAAAATAAACCATTCACTACTAACCAAGACAAGAAGTTTGATATTGTGGAATAATTGCAAAAATACTATCATAAATTTCTATTTTAGATTTTTTATGGAAGTTAATAATCCATAAAAATATCTTGAATGAGTTCTTGACCCAATCTACTATTACTAGTGACATATTTCTTGATAACTTTCAAGCTTTGGTTGGACACTTAGCTCTAGCCCAACAAGTCACATTCAACCAAAGAAACATGTCTTCCCTTGGACCGCTCCATAATAACCCATTATACATAGAATTTTTTATCAGATGGCATAAAGTGAAACATGTCCTTATCAACAATGGATATGGCCTCAACATAGTGTCTCTCAATATCATCAAGTTTCTAGGGTACATAATTATAGATCTCCTGCTAGAAACAATAACTATTAAAGATTATGATAATCAAGAAAGAGAATCATAAGGTACCATTAGTTTACCAGTTATCATTGGGCCTTTGACCCATGATACACTTTGACATGTGTTGGATCTTGAGTTATCATAGAACATACTTTTAGGCAAGCCTTGGTTACATGAGATTCATGTAGTCCTGTCAACACTGCACCAATGCATCAAGTTTTCCCACTCAGGGATGGAAGTGAATATTCTAGGAGATTTACAACCATATGAACACTACAAGTATCTTGAGGTCAAGTTTCAAAGCTATAATTATCAGAATGATATGAATCCGAGTTCCAAGCAGGATAAAGGAAAGGCTATACTTATTGATCTTTCACCAAATAATTACATAAATCCTAATACCTTGGATTCACTTTCCCACATGCTACCTCCTAAAGCTTCCAATCATTTCACCAATTCAAATAATGGACTAGGAGAATATGTGACCTATGACACATTTCATATTGCCAATCTTCCTTAGAATCTAAAAACCTTTGGGCAACCTAAAGTCATCTCGCATATGCATTGGCAATAAAATAACAAAGATAAGGGACCTATCACGTTTTTACCAACATCTGGCCTAGAACCTAACCCTTTTGAAGGGAATAAATCATGGTTATACAATGATGACTAAACTAATTGTTATAAAAATGCAAAGTATCCTATTCCCAATAGGATCATGGAGCATCACAATTATGAAGGAAGAGGCCTTGAACTAAATCAACAAGGAACCATCGAGCCAATTTCGATGACTAAGTATGAAAGACCTTATGGACTTGGATTTAAACTGCCTGGGGGTGAACCCACATATTTTATTCAAACTCCCTCACTAGTGACTAGTGATGATGATGTTGATAGTGAAGTAGAGTTCTATCATAGGCTTACCTTTGATAACCTATCTGAAACCAATTTTTTTGATAACAATTCCATTTTTACCCTTACCCAAGCCATTTATCATAATATATTACCATTATATTATCCCCAGTTGATAGATTGAGACCAACAAGAATCTAGTCTATTGATTGATGAGTTCTAAAATGATGAAGCATTATGTGATTTCTTAGGCCTTAGAGACAATGTTATGTTAGGAGATCACAAATCATGATTCTCAATCACATTGGATCTTGTAGCCTATTTTGGAGAGTGAGTGAACACCCTTAGCAAAAAACAAATAAGTAAAATATTAAGGTCCCAAAGTGAAAACCTCTTTGAGGTGCTTTTTGACCAGGGGAAAAGTAAAGATAAAGGCCAGTTTAGTGGTTAAAACCTATTTCAAGCACCATTAGATGGGGGTGTTCATTATTCTTCAAATTTAGACTAGGATATCACCAATGACAAATTTATTTGTAGATCTGAGTTTAATTTTGAGCAATAACAAGTATTTGATCAAAATTTCTAAGAATTTTTGACTATTTTTTTTACATGGCCAAATATCCCATTAAGAGATCTCCCATTAGGAGACTCAGATTTATCATGCCTAGGAGAAGTTGAAGAGCAAGTCCTAATAGAGGACCCTGACATAGTCTAATACTTCAAGTCACTGCCTACTATCCTAAAAGATAGTTAACCCTCTTAGTCAAAGATACAACAAAGATAAACATTAAGACTCGATCAAATGTAAATGGATAAAATTAGGTGTGTCCCTCACTAAAGAGGAATATGATGTTTTTATAGCTCTATTGAGAGAGTTTATAGATATATTTGCATTGGCCTATTATGATATACTAGTATTATACTCCACCTTGTTTCTGCACCACCTTATGGTTAATCTTGATGCCAAACTGATAAAACAAAATCTATATAAGATGCATCCTCGCATTGATATATTAGTAAATAAAGAGTTGGAAAAACTCTTAGAAGTAGGATGTATCTGATCCATTGACTACTTAGAATGGATCTCTAATGTAGTACCCATTAGCAAAAAGCTTGAAGGGATCAGAATTTGTACTAATTTTTGAGACATCAACAAAGCTTGTTCTAAAGATGATTTTCCATTGCCTAATATTGACATGATTATTGACTCTATGGCATGTTATGAAATTCTTTCACTCATGGATGGATTTCAAGATATAATTAGATTAGAATAACACCAGAAGATCAACATAAAATAGTGTTCACCACTCCATGGGGAACATTTTACTATCAAGTGATGCCATTTGGCCTTAATAGTGTGGGTGATATATATCAAATAACCATGACTATTATATTCCATAATATGATGCATGGTATTGTTGAAGACTATGTTGATGACATATTAGGAAAATCCAAAACCAGGGCTGACCATCTAGCAGTGCTATGAAAGATATTTGAAATATTATGGGAGTAAAAAGTAGGACTCAATCTAAATAAATGTGTGTTTGGTGTAACTTTAGGAAAATTACTTGGCTTCATCATGTATCATAGAGGTTTTCTAGTCAATCCAACTAAAGTCCATGCTATAATCGAGATACTACCACCAACCAATTTAAATCAACTCTATAGTTTACAGGGTAAGATCCAGTCAATCTGACACTTCATCTCTCAATTAATAGATAAGTACCATCCATTTACACACCGTTTAAAGAAAGTAGTTGTATTTCGCTAGGATTATCACTACCAAATAGCTTTTCAATAGCTCCAAGATTATCTTGTCAATCTACCTATTTTATTACCTCCTATGCCAAGAAATCCATTCTTGTTATACCTATCAGCTACTGATCATGCCCTGCGGGCACTCTTGGCTCAACATGATGACAATGGATATGAGCATATTGTACACTACTTAAGTCATACCTTGGTTACATATGAACATAACTATGTAGCTATTGAAAAATCTTTCCTAGCCATGGTTTTTGTAGCTCAAAAACTATGTCATTACATGTTAAATAATGAAACCATGGTCATTTCAAAGGTAGATCCACTCAAGTATCTACTATCTAAAATATATTTTCAAGGTAGAATGGATAAATGGATCATGCTTCTCAGTGAGTTTGACATAGATTATTACAATCAGAAAGTAATCAAAGGACAAGTTCTTACAGATCAACTTGCTAAAGCACCTCTCATAGACACACAACCACTCAAGTTTCTATTTCATAATGAATCCATCATGACCATTATTAATATACCCCTTAAGGAGCAAACTTGGAAGATGTATTTTGATGGTTCATTCACTATGCATGGATCAGGGGAAGGCCTATTGTTTATTACACCACAGGGGGATCTAATCCCTAAATCATTTAGAATCAACTTTCTTTGTATAAACAACATGGTTTAGTATGAAGCACTTGTTGTAGGACTTTGAAAAGTAGTACAGTGGAATATATCTCATCTTCAAGTTTATGGTGATTCTTAGTTAATCATCAATTAGGTCACAAATCATTTTCAGACCAAAGATGACAAGTTGGTTCCATATAAAGCCATGGTAGACACTATTGAAAAACAAATTGACAACATTCAATTTGAGCACATACCAAGGGATAGTAACATAACTATAGATGTTGTGGATATTATTGGATTGCTAATTTAACAAATAGATAAAGCTAGAGAGTATCAGTTCCTTGTTAAAAATTTGTCAGCACCAGCTCATGAATCTTCAATCATTGCCATGATTTGTGATATTATTGGTCCTAATTCTATTTAGTACTCAGACCTTTGCAACTAACTTCATGACCAAGTTCTGCCACCTAACCTATCTTGAAAATAAACCAAAGCCTTTGTTCATCATTCTACTCATTACACTTTACTTGGATCCACTCTTTACTATCATAATTTTGATGGAACTCTACTTCATTGTTTAACTTTGGTAGAGTCTATGCTAGCGTTAAGAGAAGTTCATGAAAAATTATGTGGAGCCCATTCTAGTGAGGTAGTCCTATCCAAAAAGCTCTTACGTAGTAGTTATTATTGGCCCATAATGGATGTAGATGCCACTACATATGTAAATAAATGTGATAAATGTCAATGGCATGCTAATTTGATTCATGTCACAGCAATTTTTTTTAAATTGATGTTGACACCATGGCCATTTTCTACTTTGGGACTTGACCTCATTAGGAAGATTAACCCCACTTCATCTGATGGCCATAAACATATCCTTACCACCACTAAATATTTCACTAAGTGGGTTGAAGCTATACCCCTCACTTACATGACTGGAAAGCAAATTTCCAAATTCATCTTTAATCATCTCATTTGCCACTATGGTATCCACTTTGACATTATATCTGATATTGAAGGATCATTCAAGAACAAAGATGTAGAGCATTTATGCACTAAATACAACATCACACAACACTTTTTTATAGAATATTACCCTCAAGGTAACGGCTAGGTTGAGGCATCTAACAAACCATTGCCAACATTCTCAAAAAGATTATCAATGATGTCGGTCATGATTGACACCTCTAAATATTCCTTGCCCTTTGGGCATACCGTCCCAATCATCGTACCCCCATAGGAGCCACTCCATACTTATTTATGGTACTAAATCCATCCTTCCCATTGATGTCAATTTTTGTTCACTATGTATCTCCTTCAAGCATGTCCTGAATGATCATGACTATTGAGTAGCTCACCTGCAAGAGCTAGATATACTTGAAAAAAATGCACAACTGCATTCAATAATCTTCAAGCATACCAGAATTGACTCAAAGGCCACTACAATTGGCATGTAAAGTATCAAACATTTGAAATTGGTGATTTTGTTCTCAAATAAAACTAAAAGAATACCATGACTAAGAAGAAACATAAAGGGAAATTTAAACCAAACTAGATAGGGTCTTTCATCATCACTATAGATTATAGATCAAGAACATACAGGCTTACCACACTAGATGATGACAAAATTCTAGAGCCAATAAATATTATTCATCTCAAGTAGTACTATAATTAAATGCTAAGGTGTATTATCTGTAAGGACCATTTTAGTTATGCCATTTTATCACTATTATTCTTTGTACACATACCACCCTTATTCCATCCTCTTTGCCATATCCACTTTCCATTTCTGACCTATTGACCCAGTGTGTCCTAAAACCTAGCCCATTTTACCTTGGTTTTAATCTTTCATTAAATATTTTCATAATCAAATTATTTGATCAATTCATCAATTTGTTCAATAACTTCAAATAGAGATCATATTTTAGGACAGTGTGATAGAAGTTTCGGCAGTTGCATCCTTCATTTGTTAGTCCTTTCTATCCACTAGTCTTGTTACTAATTATAACCACCTTTGGGTAAATTAGTACCATTGATCTATGCCATTATGTCCTAGTTATAACCACCTATGGGAAAACTAGGGGCAATACTAAGCCTTGGCATACCAACTTACCACTTCCTATGACATATTGTGTCTTTTTAACAATTGTGCTTATTTTGTTTGAATTGGCTACCACACTAGTCGAATTCCTCCACTATAAGGGTAAAACTATAGTGACTTGAGGTCTTATTATGGGACTATGTAGGTAGCACTCAATACTTTTTGAGGTCAGTTTGGTCACTCTTTCAACACTCTCACCATTTTACAAGTAACCTAAGCAACACTCTCACCATTTTGCGAGAAACCTAAGTCATACTCTAATCATTTTGTGAGCAACCTAAGTATGAACACTCTTGTTATTTTGAAACATTAAACCATTTAGTGTCTCATCATTATCTATTGAGTTGAGATACTCCAAAACACTTCCAAAAACATTTCAAAAAATTGTTAGAAAAGAACAAAAACATTGACCACTTCTTTGCCTTAAGGATTCTGGGAACCCTTACTAAGTTACAAACAAATCACTTGTCATCTAGTTTCCCCATCCTTTTTGGCTTTTTTGTCTCACACGCTTGCCATTTTTAAGGATCATTCCTATTTTTATATCACATCCATTTTGTTTGTTTTTTCTTAGTTATCACATTCTTCGAGAACTATATTTGGCCTAAAGTTTTTATTTGATATTGCATCCATGAAACTATGTAGGTAGTGTCCATTTGCCTAGTGCATATGGAGATAGCTTAGTCACCCCTTCCTTTTCTTCCATTCACCCATTTATTTTATTTGTTAAGTTATCACCTATTTTCTAGGGGTAATGTTTGTAGGGTTTTTATTGTGTTATTTATTTATTTGTTTCTACTTTGTTTGTTTATTTTCCTATTTGTTTGCTTTCAACACTCTTACCTTGATTCAATTTATGTGTGTTCATTGGGTGATTCCTCATCCACACTTATACTTTAATCCATCCATATTCATATGTTTACATTGTCATCATGGTTTCTATCATTGGTGCATTGTTTTCTATTTGAGTATTGGATTACGAGAGTCCGTCCTTATACATATTCTAGCCAATTCTTTATGGTGTTATATCATAAATCCTACCATCACATGATATAACTAACCTCAACTTTAAGAATTCTATTTATAAATGATATCATCTCTTCAACATTGACATCTTTATTCCATCCTAATCATATCCCAAATAGAGTAATTAACCATGAAAGAATTTCAACTTTTATTAGTTTGGATGAGCATCTCCCTACTAGTAGGTTGTTATAATTCATCATTACCCTCTATGTTAAGTTTTCATCATCCTCAACCAAGTTTATCATGTTTTCCATAATCAGGGTCTAATGATTATAACCACCTATGGATAAATCATTGCACATCATCCCACCTACATTTCTCAATGATTATAACCACCTTTGGACAAATCATTGTGTTGTCACCACTCTAGTTTTTGTGCCCATGCAAGGGCATGATGTTATGTTGTTTGTCTATCCTAACTAGGGTAGCTCCATCTTCTCAATGATTATAACCACATTTGGGCAAATCATTGTGTTATCATACCACATTGCCACTATTGGGGTACAATGCTTATAACCACATTTAGGAAAACCATTGTATACCATACCACTTGCATTCTCAAGGATTTTGTGTACTTTTTAAATATCATTATGTTTTGACCCCATCATCTTTCCTTTCTGTGGTCCCCTCATTTTGCTTCTTTCTTTTTGAGGGACCATTTGTCGACTTACTTATGCCAACCATTCCCTCGAGGGGGCATCATATAGTTAGTTTATCATCATTTTAGTTATAGGCATGTAGGACCTTTTAATTATTTGAGAATATGTTACTATGCTTATAACTTGCAACACCTTCCCAAATAGGGGCAAATTGTAGACACCTAAAACTGGGCATTGATAACCTCTAATCAAGCTTTTAGCTAGTTTCTATCTAAAATACATAATTTGGCCTAAAAAACTAAAACACACTAAATAATGTGAAACTAACATATTCAAGTGTGAATTTTGGCTAGGGTATCCCTAAATGGGGCAATGTAATTTATGGGCTAGCTAACTTTGATCAGTTCATTCCAAGTCAAAATGCCAATTTTGCACCCACATGCTTTGGATTGCTCTTTCCTGTCACATCTTTTGCATAATACTTGTGCCTTTATTATTTATTGTTGGTAACATTTAAATAGGAATATGGTTCCAATGCATCTAACAGTGCCTTCCAATTCTAATCCATTCAAATTTAGGACTAATAACAAGGTATTCTAATCAATCTAAGTAATTTGTGCACAAAGTGCTTAATCATGCTTAAGAGCTAATTAACCCAAATCAAGGCCTAATCAAAAATTCTATGGAAACTTGTTGAATACTTTGTTTTAGAAATTAATATTGAATAACTACATCATCAAGTGACCTCATTTCTTGGGAAGACATCCCTAGGCCACAAATGTCGTAAGTATCAAGATTCATGCCTCCCATGCCTCATCAATGCCTTCCATGATGCCCTCCATGCCTATTAATTGTCCCTTCTTACAATGTCATGATGAGGGTAATTACAAAGTTAATTCCAAAAATTGAATTAATCCTCAACCACACATCTCAATCTTGAGATGGATGGTTGAGGTTGATTCTGATCAAATCTAAAAATCTATAAATAGGAGGCCTCACAACATCATTTCTTAGCTTAATTAGTGTAAATTTATAATTCCAAATCGGTTCCAAAAGCTTCAATCAATTAGTGTTACCATGCCTAACTAATTCTAAGCCAAGCCAAGCTACAAGCCAAAGGTGCCAAGGAGAGATGGAGGTATCCAAGCTTCTATTGTCAAGGACTTCATGAGCACAAGTCGAGCAAGCCACTACTACAAAGGCATTTGGGGCATCCAAGGAAGGTGAAGGAACTCTTGTGTTTTCATTCCTTACTTTTTAATTGTGTTTGTCATTTACTTTTGTTAACTAATCTCTCCCTAGTGTCTAGGCCTAGAGATGTAATGCTAGTTAGTGTGTTTATTTCATTTTATTTCCATTTTTGAACTAACACCATACTAACCATCCTTTCTTCAGTCAAATTTATAGATCCTAGAATTAACTATTTTCCCATACTTAGCTAAATTGACAAAGTGGTAAGAAGAACTAAGTAAGAATTTTTATGGTGGCATATCTCACACATATGGATGTTTTAAGATAAGGAGATTATATGGGTTTATATAGTTTTAAGCCTAGTTTATTTGTTCTAAATTTTAGATCATACATTGAAGGCATCAAAAGATATGCATATACAAAGTTGGTCTCTTAGCAGTTTGAGTATGTTTATCCATCCTTAACCATATTTGCATGTAATAAGAAAAGTTGAGTAGGCATTTTGATGATGTTTTATCATGCATGTGTGAATATGTCAAGATAAATTGATCATATGGGTTTGTTTAGTTTTGATCTTAGTTAATTCATGATAAAATTTAGATCATGTGATGAAGCACATCAAAAGATATGCTTGTTCAAAGTTAGCCTCCCAAGTAGGTTTTTGAAATAGTTGGCTCTATGACAAAAGATTTTGAGAAGGCATTTTAATGGTGATATATATCACATATATGAAGGCTTTAGGAGTAGTGTGTCACATAGTTGGATTATCCTATGTGAAGAGATCATTTAATGAAAATTTGAGATCATGCATCAAAGAAAAAAAGAGGTTATTAAGGTTCAAAAATAGATACTCAGGCATATTGAAAGGGTCCGCGTACTTAGTCATTTCTACACAAGTTAAAGTTTGAGAAAGATCAATGGTGTGCAATGATCTAAGAAGTCAGGAAGTAGTGAGATGAGGATAGATGCATGATGTTTAATAACTGAGTAAAGGTATAGTATAAAGATCCAATGGTGAGCAAGTGTTTGTATATATTTATTAAATGGTGAGCATTGATTGTTAAAGAACTGATTGCTCTATAGAGATTGACAAAATGCATTGAGTCAATATTTTATATTGCATGAGATGAGGTCAACTATAAGATGTTTAACATTTGGGTTTAGTAGACTATGCATTAAAGTTTGGACAAGATAAATGAAGTGAGATTGATCTAAAGCTGAGAGGACACAAGATGTGAGCATTATATTTGCGGTTTAATTGTGACTATTGCCATTTGAATATTTGAATTTGCTAAGGGAAAAACTAGTGCTCAATAATTTATCCATATCTTCTGATAGAAGATGAAATTGCTCATGTAATAAAAATAAAATTGGTAGAGGACTCTAAAGCACATCTGAAAATATGGATTAGAAGATATAGAAGTGTGTATAGTCAAATATATTAATGTTTAAATTTGACTAAATGTTTGTTCTTGTTCTGAAAATGATCTAAAAAGGATATTTTAGCTTATTTAGATACTATTTTGATGTCTCTTGATGAATTGGCTATTAGGGAGTGTTGTAAACTCCATGAGGATGCTCTGTGTGGATTTTGGAAGAGTGATCAATCTATGTTGAGTATGAACAATGCTTAAGAAGTTGAATGTGTATTCAATAATGATGTTCCTATGTATAAGGTCTTTGTTTAAGTTGATTGAGCATACACAGATGTGAGAAAAGCTAACTGTGATCATTTAAGGATGTCAAAAGGGACATAAAGAGTGGGCCCATGTATTTTAAAGTGGTCCTTTGTTTTTTTTTGTTTGATGGTGTGTTAAATGGGTGAATAGGTCTCCATGAGACCTATAAGAGCTACAATTGCCTTATTAAAAGGTTTAGCTACTTAAGGGTGACCCATAGATGTTATAGCCAACCTATGAAGCTTGAATTAAGTTGTGTTTGCATGTGAGAGATGAATTAAGGGCTAAAGCATGTCTAATGGTTGAACAAGGTATTGATTATCAAATATTCTCTATAAATAGTGAAATTAAAGATGATTATTTATAGACTTTGTGGAAGACTAGTGTCTAAAAGACTTGTATGTGATAATGTTGGACATTAAAGGAAAGAAAAGGAGAGCACAAGTGCCCAATTATTGGGTTCATGAGTAGAGAAGAATAAAGATTGTGTGTATGATTTGTAGGTCATGTTTTTGATGATAGTATAGTTTTCTTGTACTTTAAATTTGTACAAAGAGATTTGAGTGTGCATATGAGGATTATTTGGGTGAAGAAGGAAAAATATTGTTGCATGCCAATGTGAGAGGCTTGTATGAGTTAGAGAGAGAGTTAGTGAAGTTTTTAGACAATCAATAGGTCCATCATTAGGTGTTGAATACATAAAATCTAAGGTGGAAGTGTTCTTTTGAAGGAGGGTCTAAAGGACTTGATCTTCCTTAGGGGAAATTGCTCCTTGTGAATTAGGGTTTCACTAAAGACCTTTGGTCAGAAGGACTTGATCAAGGTTATAGGTCAGAAGGACTCGACCAAAGGTTTTTGATAAGAAAGACTTGATTAGTATCTTATTTTTGATCATATTATATGATAATAGACCATGTGTTTATAGGCTTGAGAGTGGGTTTTATTCCCTAAGAGGGTTTCTCTCGTAGATATTGTGTTGTGTATGTGATCTTGCATTATGTTCATTGTTCACTGCTATGAACGATCTATAAGATTTATGAATGATTGTATTAAATGCTTAAGTATTTACAAGGGTTTAGAAATTAAATTGGATTTTTTGCCACCATTGATTCACCCCCCTCTTAGTGGATTGTAACTTTAATAATTGGTATTAGAGTAGGTACTTTGGTAAAGGATTAACAACTTGAAGGTGATCCAAGGTATAATAGATAGTTAGAATGTGCGTGGTGGTTTCTCTGTTAAGAAAACACTGAGGTTAAATAGATCCTATTATCATTTTTGGAGTACCAGAATGAGGATATACATTATGTCTATAGGGTTTGATGTATGATAATCTATTGTGGATGGTTATGTTGGTCAGACTAATCCTCCATCTAGTGCTGTAGACAAGAAGCTATTTGAGAATAATTCTAAGGAAATGAATGCCATCACCTATGGTCTTAAAAAAACTAAGTTTACCAAATTAATTCATTGCACATCTACCAAGGAAATATGGGATAAATTGAAGACTATTTTTTAAGGATAGTCAAAGGTTAAGTTGGAAAAGTTTTAGAATCATAAATGACAATTTGAAAGTCTCAAGATGAACAAAGAAGATACTATGGCATCCTTTATGTAGAGAGTTGATAATATTATGAACATGATCAAAGGTCTTGGAGAAAACCTTGAAGAGGTTACTATTATTCAAAAGCTATTAAGGTCTTTATCCCCCAAGTTTGATCGAAAAGTATCTACTATAGAAGAGAGTCATGACCTTGCTCAATTGAAGATGAATCAATTGCATGGCACCCTTACTGGTTATAAGATGAGGAAGAATGACGATATACCTTCAAAGAAGAAAGAAAATTTCAAGACTAAAATGAAGACAAAGAAGAAGTTTTGAGGTAAAAATTTGAAGGAGGATGACATCCTGAGATAGATGAGGATGAACTAATTGATTTGATTTAAATAAAATTAAGAATAAGTTCAAACAAGTATAAATGTAAGCCCTTAAAATGCTTCAATTATGGTGAGATAGGTCATTTTGATAATAAGTACCCTCATAAGTTTAAGAAGGATGATGATGAAGAGCATGATCATAGTCATGATGATGGAAAGAGAACATTCAGGTCTAATAAAAGCAAAAAGGGATTCAGAAGGTTTGATAATAAATACTTCAAGGACAAAAATAGTCTCTAAACCAAATAATATTGTAGCTCATCAAATGGGAGTGAATTCATTGATTCAGAATATGATCATGAAGATGACGGTCCTGATGAATATGAAGATCTATTCATGGCTGAGGAAGAAAGTTTCTCACATCAAAAGGAGCCTACTTAGAGTGTTTAAGATAATGATAAATATGAGGTAGACTATGAGATTGCATTGACAAATGCTCATGAATAACTAGAGATTGAGAAGAATATCAATAAGAATATGAAATATAAACTCAAGGAATTTGAGGAGAAATTTACTGTGTTTGAGGCAAGTATGTATGAAGATTCTAAGGAGCATGAATATATGGTCAAGCATCTTACTTTTCAATTATAAATCCTATTTGTCAATCTAGAAGCTAAAGAAGATGAATGTGTAAGCTATGTAATTTAAAATGAGTCATTAAAATATGAGTTAGAGAAG
Organism: Torreya grandis; assembly: GCA_037957365.1. Lineage (NCBI taxonomy): Eukaryota > Viridiplantae > Streptophyta > Pinopsida > Cupressales > Taxaceae > Torreya > Torreya grandis. The sequence continues at coordinate 4,973,395 of JARHVA010000178.1, forward strand.
GTATATATTAAGGTAATGCCATTTTTGAGATTTGAAAAGAGCTCAAGTGATTTAGAGAACATTTTGAATGATCAAAAGCATGCAAGTGATAATATTGGTATTGGTTACAAAGAAGAACCAGAGACTGCAACTCAAAACAAGATGAAGACTAATGTGAACAAGGATAATCAACCTTTAAAGATAAATCATCAAAAAAAGAATGAAGGTGTTGGTAGATGAATACAAATTAGATTAGATAGCCAAATATTGAGGTATGAAAATTTCAATGGTTACTACTATACTTGTAATCAGTTTGGGCATAGAGATAGAGAATGTAAAAGACCTATTAATAATGAATTTACATGAAACTATGATGGGGGTCATTAGTCAAAAGGTATGAGCAATGTTGAGTGATATAATTGTTATAACATAGGAAACATTGTAAGATTTTGTCTAGATCTTGAAAGGCAAAAAGAGCTTCTTAAAAAAATATGGTGTGCTTCAATTGTGAATAGAGAGGTCATATTTATAGATTCTACAAACAAAGGCCCATACGACAAAATAGGTTTTATCAGGCTCCCAGAGTACATGGAAGAAAATAAGTTAACTCATAGAGACCAAAGGTGGTAAGTACAAGTTATGATAAGTTTGTAGGTCCAAGTAATATGTTTGCTATGGTGGATAATGCTTCCGAAGTTGAAGAGTCCCAAGATGTCTCATTGTCTACTCATGTTGAGAATAAAGATACTAAGCTCAAAATAAAGACCAAGGCGCAATTTGAAACTAGTTCTAAGGTATGTATGGATCCAAGTGAAAATCCTACTATTGTTGAACAAGTGCATAGTGATGATGATACAAGATGCAAGGAAGATTTTTCAGATGAAAAGGTATGCCATGAATCTATGTTGTCTTCATGTATTGATAATCCAATCATAGAAGAAAAGGAGAATGCTATAGTGGTTAAGGAAGTTGTTTCTTTAAATCCAAATAAGAAGAAGAAGAAGAAGAACTATAAGTATCAATTGAGCAAGGAGGAGAAGGAATATGAGGAGTTGTTTTTGTTTTAGATAATTGAGGTATATAGGGTGTCTCTATCTATGCTTCTTAAGAGACTCCTTTCAAGTGGAGAAGCAAGTGTTGTGGTGTTTTTTAGTTGAAACATTTTGTAGGGTTAGATTGAAGGTTCCCTAATATAAAATGAGGATTTGTGATTTATCAAGGTAATATTTTTGCATAGAAATGTCTATCGACCTTCTTCTAGCATTCTCTAGGTGGTTTTATGATTTGAAGGTATGTTGATGTCAAATTAAAGATTTTGGTTTGCTCTCGGGTTTCTTAGTTTGTGCTTATTAGTATGCAAGTCCTAAAATGGGTTATAGGAAGTCAAGGTTACCAATGGTGTGGAAGCTCAAATATTGGTATAGAAGTGTGTAATGGTTGTCTCTAGGTGTAAAAGAAGTTTTAGAGTTGGATGTTGACTATAAGGTGTTGTGTTGACTTTGTTTATTTTTAGATTCTAGGTTTTTGGTTTCTACTAAAAAAGTGGTCTGACTTATGATTTGAGGTCTTAGGATTATTAATATATTTAATGGGATAAATGGGTTGTCAAATAAAGATTCAAATAGATTTTAAGGTTTTTGGTTCTCAAGTTATTCAAGTTTTTATCAAGTTGGAGGCCTAATTAGGTAGTTGGTTTGTGAAGGAAGTATGTTTCAAAAGATGAACCAATTATTGAAAATTGGTGTGCTCAAAGGGGAATATGAGAGTGATCTAGATATGAATATTTAGATCTTGAAGTTATGTCTACAAAAATGTGTGGGTTCTGCAAGTTCTAGGTAGGGCTACAAGGAGTTGAAAATAGACCTAGTGTGAAGAAGAATTCTTTTTGCTTAGTTACTCCAAAAGAGAAAGGTATGTTTTTTTCATGGATATTTCTCATGTTGATTGAGATAATTTTTCATTTTTTGGTGAGTGGATTTAATTTATATTGATGGTACTTATGGTAGCTTGAGAGAGAAGGCTAGTAAGCTTATATGTTGGTTCCTCATGGGGTATGGAGATCTGAAGATGCTAAAGTGGAAAAATTACTCAAAAGCATTAGGGGGATTCTAAGTAATATGTCTCTTGGTAAGTTACATTATATTTCAATATTTTTTGTGTTCTTTCTTCATTGGTTGTAGTGTTTGGTTGAAGATAGTTTTGACATGGAGCAAGAGGAAGTTGTTAAGACAAGCATAGGTAGGCTCAAAGTAAGGGGGAGTTTGTGTCATCTTTCTAATATGGTCCTTTCCTATTTATGGTATTTTTATGTCCTCAAGATCAGTTATTTCCCATTTTGTCATTGTGTCAAAGGGAGAAAAATTTCTTATTATGGGAGTGCTTGAAGAGAGAAGGTGAGTTGTATATTACTATATATGATGTTTATTGACATCAATTACAAAGGGGGAGATTGTTGGAGAGTTTTTAATGATGTCATGGTGATGTAATGGAGGTCTCTTTATGATTGGATGAAGTGATTTTATAGCCTAAGAAATAATGACAAAGTGTGTAATGTGCTTGTCGTAGTATGCTTAAGGGAGGCTTGCTTGATATTTAGTTTTGGCATGATTAATGATATTCATAGATGTGTATAGTGATTAGAGAATGTGAAATAGGTCCGTAAGATGTTATCTATGATTTGATATTTTATGTGCATAAGTAGAATTCATCTTGTTTTCCATATTTTTCATCTAAATAGTTTGGGTCTAGTGGCAAAAAATTTGAGTAAGTAGTTTGATGAAGTCACCATTACCACATGGGAATGAGTAAAGGGAAGTTAGTCATATGGTTATGATAAAATTAGTCCCTAGTTGATATGTGATAAATATAAAGTCATGTGTCAAACCATGGTCAAAGATATGAGGGTGCAAATTTGTATTCTAAGATAAAATTCACTGTTTTCCCATACTTAACCAAATTTGCAAAGTTGCAAGAAGATCCGAGTAAGCATTTTGATGGTGGCATATCTCAAACATGTGGATGTTTCAAGATAAGTTGATTATATGGGTTTTTTTAGTTTTGAACCTAATTTATTTTTTATAAATTTAAGATTATGCACTAAATCATGTTAAAAGATATGCATATGTAAAGTTGGGCTCCCAAGTAGTTTGACTATGTTTTTTCCTACTTAGCCAAATTTATATGTGATAAGAAAAGTTGAGTTGGCATTTTAATGATGCTATATATTATACATGTGAAGGAGTCAAGAGAAATTAATCATATCCATTTGTTTAGTTTTGATCCTAGTTGTTTCGTGCTAAAATTAAAATCATGTGATGAATCATGTCAAAAGATATGGTTGTTCAAATTTGGCCTCCCAAGCAAATTTTTGACTGAGTTGCCTTTGTGATAGAAGATTTTGTGAAGGCATTTTAGTGGTGATATATATCACACATGTGAAGGCTTCAGGAGTAGTGTATCACATGGTTGGATTCTACTATGTGAGGAGATCATCTAGTCCAAATTTGAGATCATTCATCAAAGCATAGAAGAAGTTATTAAGTTTCAAAAATGTATACTTAGGCATATTGAAAGGGTCCCCATAATTAGTCATTTCTACACAAGTTAAACTTCAAGCAAGATTGCTGATTCATGTTACTCTAAGAAGTTAGGAAGTAGTGAGATAAGGATAGGTGCATGATGTTTAATAACTAATCAAAGGTATAAGATAAAGATCCAATAGTGAGTGGGTGTTCATAAAGATTGATCAAATAGTGAGCATTGATCTTTGAAGACTTGATTGATCTACAAAGATTGATAGAGTGCATTGAGTCAAAGTTTCTAGATTACATGAGATGAGGTTAACTGTCAATATTTAAAATTTAGCTTTGGTAGACTATGTGTTAAAGTTTAAACAAGATCAATGGATTGATATTAATCTAAATATGAAAGTACATGAGATTCAAGCATTGTTTTCAAGATTTAATTGTGACCATTTCCATTTGAATATTTGAATTTGCTATGGGAAAAACTAGTGCTCAGTAATTTATCCATATATTTTGGTAGAAGATGAATTTGCTGATTCAATAAAAAACAAAGTGGTATAAGACTCCAAGGTGCATCTATAAATATGGATTAAAAGATTTTAAAGTGTGTACATTCAAAGATATTAATGTTCAAAGTTTACTATGTGTTCATGATTGTTCTGAAAATGACCCAAGAAGGATATTTGAGCTTATTTAGATACTATTTTGATGTCTCTTGATGAATTAGATATTAAGAAGTGTTGTAGACTCTATGAACATACTCTATATGGATTTTAGAGGAGTGATCAATCGATCTTGAGTATGAAAAATACTAAAGAATTTGGATATGTATTCGATAATGATGTTCTTGTGTATAAGGTCTTTGTTTGAGTTGATTGAGCATACACAAAGATGAGAAAAGCTAAATGTGATCATTTGAGGATGTATAAGGGGACATAAGGAGTCGACACATGTATTTTAAAGTGGTTTTGTGTTTTTTTTCTTCGATGGTGTGTTAAATGAGTGAATAGGTCTCCATAATACCTATAATAGCTACAAGGGCTTTATTAAAAGGTGTAGCTACTGAAGGGTGACCCATAGATGTTATGGATGACCTTTGAAGATTGTATTGTTAAACACAAAATATACTAAGATTGGGGGTGAATCAGTATATTACATATCTTTTACTTAATTTTATTTCTTTTCTTTAACTACTTAATCACACATTCAAGATATGCAATAAAACTAAAATAATAATATGCACCACACAAGAGAGAGAGAGACACCAAATTTTTAGGTGGAAACCAAAAGTGGGAAAAACTACAAAGAAAAATCTCAAGTATATGAATGAGCACCAACTCAAACTACAAAGTTTACAAGCACCAACTTTTAGGAGCACTAACCCCTTTTTCAAGCACCAATATAACAAATATTTGTGAGCACCAACCCACAAGAGCACCAGCCCCTCTTATGTATAAAACACAACTATCTCTCAATGTTGCTTACTCAAAAAATGATATAACTCTAAAATATCTCCTACTTTTCTCTCTTCAAAAATAAATACAAATCATGCACTCTCTTGCATATTACAAATGGCTTCTCAAGCCTTTATTTATAGCTTTATAAATGACCTTTGGCATTCACCCTTTGTGACCCTTCAATCCTCATGGAAAATGGTGCCAAAACTACATGACCCTTCGTATCCTTGCATTTGAAAAGTCATATGGTAACCCTTCATAACCAAATGCATCCTTTCCTCTTTGTCTTTATCTTGGTGACTTTTCATATTCCTCAAAGTGTCCCTTCATGGAAAAATGCACCATACACTCTTTTGTCTTCACATAGTGACTCTTGGAATTCCTCAAGATGACTCTTCATTAGAAAGTGCATCCCATTCCTCTTTTATCTTTTACCCAATGACTCTTTGACTTCTCCACGGGCCCTCTTTTGACTTATATGACCCCAAAAATATATTTATTAATATTAAATAAATATTAACACATGTTAGCCAAGATATGAATATTAAAAACACTATTAAATGCATTGGGGCCTTTATCACCAATAATGCTAGACCTTTGACATCAATGAAAATATTTATAACAATCTTCCCCTTTGTCATTGATGGCAACCTCAAACTAAAACTGCCACATCCTAAAATCTACACATACTGACATCTAAAAAATGTACAGTAACTGCCCCTTACTATAGCAACCTATACCTATTTCTACACTTGTACTTGTACCTATATCTATTTCTATTATTCTCCCCCTTTAACATCAATAACAAAGGGCCTACCTAGAGCTAATACTTATCTCTCCCATAACTAATGCTGAACCTCAATGGGAGGAAGTAAAATAAATTACTCCCAACTTCTCTTACAAATACTCAAATGTGTCTTTTGGTAGTGCCTTTGTGAAAATATCTACAATCTAATCTATAGTACTGATATATTCAATATTAACTTTTTGATCTATAACCTACTCTTTCAAAAAGTGATATTTAATGGGAATATGTTTTGTTCTTGAATGCATCACTGGATTCTTCAAATTATTAATAGCACTTGTGTTGTCACAAAAAATAGAAATAAGTTCATCATATTTTACCTTGATATACTCTAAAGTTTGCTTCATCCAAATCACTTGAGTACAACACAATACCATTGAAATATATTCTACTTCAGCTATAGAAAGTGATACTAAATTTTGCTTTTTTCTTAGCCATGATACTAAGCTATCACCAAGGAAGAAAGCTCCTCCACTTGTACTCTTTATGTCATCCAAGCAACCTGCCTAATCTAAATTTATATAAACAACTAAAGTGAAATATCCATTTGTGGGATACCATAATCCATAATCTAATGTACCCTTGATATATCTCAATATTCTCTTCACCAACTAAACATGACTATCTTTTAGAGTTGATTGATATCTTATAACCATACCTACTGCATGCATGATGTCTAGCCTCAATGCTATCAAACATAAAAGACTACCAATCATAGATCTATATAAATATTGATCTACAACAGGTGAATATTCATCCTTGCTCACCTTATTTCCTATACCCATTGATGTGTTAACTGGTGCACAATCCTCAAAGCCAAATTTTTTCAACATTTCCTTGGCATATTTACTTTGAGATATGAAAATTCTTTTATTTAACTAAAATATTTGCAATCCTAATAAAAATTATAATTATCCAAGCATAGACATCTCAAATTCTTTTTGCATATTATCAAAAAAATTATTTTGTCATCTTTTCAATGTTTCCTTCAAAAATTATGTCATCAATATATACTACAACAATCAATTGATGCTCACCTTCTATTTTGATGTAAAGATTACTGTCAAAAAATCCTCTCTTGAAACCTTGATCATGTAGGTACTTATCAAGTCTTGCATACCAAGCTCTGGGATCTTGTTTCAATTCATATGGTGCTTTCTTCAATCTACATACATGTCTACTAATATTTGAGAGAATAAATCTCTTAGGTTGCTCAATGTAGACCTCTTCTTCTAGATTACCATTTAGGAAGGCAGATTTGACAACCATTTAAAACACTTTGAAAATTTTAAACACTACATATGCAAGAAACATTCTAATAGCCTCTAGCCTTACCACTTGTGTAAAAGTTTCTTCAAAATTTGTTCCCTCAATCTGAGCGTATCCTTTACATACTAATCTTGATTTATTCTTGGTCACTTCTTCATTTTCATTCAACTTTTTTCTATAAACCCATTTTGTTCCTATCATATTATGATCTTTTGGTCTAGGCACTAATTCCCAAGTATCATTCTTTTCTATTTGATTTAATTTTTCATCCATAGCCTTAACCCAATGCTTTTCATGTCTAGATTCTAAAAAAAATTTAGGCTGAATTTTGGATAACAAAGAGAAATTAACTTGCTTAGATTCACTTACCATCATTCTTCTAGTTTGAATTCCTTCATTTATGTCCTTGATGATGTCACTTTCATTATTATTTCTCTAAACATATTTAAATGGAGTTTTGGTGTCCTTTTTCTCCTTCTTCTCATCTTCATCTGATTCTTCAAAATCTTCCTCTTCAATGATTTTAGGAATGTCTACTGGATTACTAATTCTTTGTGTTCCATCTTCTTCTATCTTGATACTTGCACTTTCAATGATTCTCTTGGTTCTTTTATTATAACATTTATAAGTTTTACTTTTGCAAGAATAACCAAGAAATATACCTTCATTTACTCTGGATTCAAAATGCCCAAGTTTTTTGTCAGTTCTCTTTATGAAGCATTTGCTACCAAAAACTCTAAAATAATCAACTATTATTAGTTTGTCTTTCCATAGCCTATAAGGAGTCTTATCATTATTGACTCTCAATAATTATCTATTATAAATATGCACTACTATAGTAACTACCTCTCTCCAATATTTATCTAGTATCTTGGATTCATTTAGCATTATCCTCACTATCTCCTGAATTATTCTATTTCTCCACTCAACTACTCCTTTTTGTTGTAGAGTTTTGACTGCTGAATAATGTCTATTTATTCCATGGTCTTCATAAAACTCAATAAACTGATTTGACATGAATTATCCTCCTCGATCTAATCTTAGACACTTAATCTTTAAACTGGTTTCATTCTCAACTAATGCTTTGAAATGTTTGAAAGCTTCAGATTTTTTTTTAAAACATTACCTAAGTCATACATGAAAAATCATCAATAAGAAACATAAAATATTTCTCACCTTGAGTACTTTGAGTTTTCATAAGTCCACATATATTAGTGTGAACAAACTCTAACATCTGAGTGGTCAAGTACTCTTTTGTTTTAAACCATCTTTTGGCTTACTTCCCATGCTGACAAGGTTCACAAAGTGTGTCGAATGGCTTTATAATATTTGGAAGATTTTTGACTGATTAATTTTTGATGATGTTGAAAATATTGTCAAAATTTATGTGCCCCATTCTCTTGTTCCATATCCAAATTTATTCAATCTGACTCAAACAACTTCATTGACCTTTTATGTTTGATAACATATACAAATTATTGCCAGTTCTTTGAGCATCTACAATCAACACATCTAAATATTTTCTCCTAATTTCACAACCTTCTACATAAAACTTTAATGTGTACCCCTGATCACACATTTGAATTACACTCAAATGATTATGGTTAAGATCTTCTACATACAAAACATTTTTAGTTTTAGTTCTACCATTATCCAAACTTAGTGTACATTTTTTGGCAATTCTAGTAGTAGTATTATCTCTAAATTTCACTGTGCCACCATTGATCTTCTTCAAGTTTATGAACTTGATTTTATCTCATATCATTTGCCTCAAACATTCACTATAATTTAACCATGTCTTTTCTTCATTTCTTTCATGCAAATCTATCTGTACCAACATAGATTTTTTAGGCTGTTTCTTCTACCATAAACCTATCTAAACTTTCTTCTTAATGAATAGAGCCTTGAAACTTTAGTCCTTCTTGACTGACTCAAACATGCTTCTACAGTACCAGGCTATATGTCCAAATTTGTTTCACTTGTAATATATTATGGCCTCTTTATTAAATCCTAATAGAGGAGCAAAAAAGTTATGGATTTTACTTGACTTTACATGACTTTCCTTCTTATTTCTAAAATTATTAACCCTTTTTTGACATTCTATTTTCTTATGACCTTATCCATTATAATAAAAGTAGTATCTATTTGTGTATCTCTGACCTGATTTCCTTTTTTAGCTTTGTTCCTTCCAGCCTTCTTTGTTTGAGATGTCCTTTGTATTCTTAACTTCTTCCCTTTTTATTTCCTCTTTTGTAAGAGCTTCAGCATAGCTTTCCTATTTCTTTGTCTGTGAATGTAGTGGCCTCCCCTTTCTCTTTTTCAAGTCCAATACCTATCTTATTTGACATTGATCTTTGATTTTCTAATATTTTATTTAACATATTAGTGCTACTCTCATATTCTGAATCATTTGCTGCTCTATCATTGATTGCTTTATTTATTTTCTCAAGATCTACTCTATCATTGGATACTCTATAAACATAAAAGTTAAATATGCATAGGGTAATCTTAATTAAGCTATGTATAGATAAAACCCTAATACATGGGAGAGAAGTACAAATGCAAATCTATCTACTCTTACAAAGGAGTAACAAAGTTAGGAATACTTACCTTTGAAGATGAACCTGATGAGCTTCAAACTCTCTCTTGGCTAAGGTGATTTGTATGATGTTATTTTGGTATGTAACGATACCAAGGATAAATTGTCTCTAGGATACACAACTTATCTATGCATCTAAAAGAATTATCTATAAGATAAGATCTGTATATTCAAAGAAAGTATTGAAACCCCAAGCTATGCTCCTAAAATAGAATGGTGGATAAGTAGATGCACAATATATTATTCTTCTTCTCTTCTTTCATAAATGATATATATATATATATATATAGATCTGGATCTAACCCTAAACCTTTATAAAATTTTAGCCATAAAGGTTGGCCCATTTGACTCTTTATCATTATTGATAAAATAAATTAGGTCTTGATCTAAGTCATCCAAGGGCAAACCTAGACCCTTAATGTGTTTTATCAATTTGAATACAAGGTCGATGGGGTTGACAGTGTAATGTAAACTTTCAAAAAGGGTTTTAGGCTTAGGAAGGGGAAAGTGAAGGTAGTAAATGGTTGGAAGAGTGTGGAAGAGAGGAGACAAGGCTTAGGGAAATACATAGTATAAGGTTGTATAGATGAAACAAAGTGGCATAGGTGAAAACAATCCTATAAAGCACCAATGGTCTATCCACCCCTTTCTTGATGCACCCTTTAAGGCATGCACTTAGAGAGATTGAGACTTGATGGGTTTTTACAAGAGATAAATCATCATTAATTGAAAAAATTTGAAAATATTATGTGTATACACAATGTTCAAAATATCTTGTTGGTAGACATTCTTACACCTCTTACATCCATAATTATTATTATAGTGGTATAAAAAAAGAACACACATGCAATATGGATATGATTTTTGAGGAAGCACTAGGTGCAGGGTCCTCAACATCTTAAGCAATGCCAAAATAATAAGAAATCCCATAATAACTACTGATACACAATCTTGGGACCCATACTATACCCTGTGTATCAACAATTATTAAAATGTGTATGGGTTCCTTTGTTAAACCTCATCTAGTGGAGGAAGTTGAGCTAAATGAGGCTTAGGTGCTTGAATAATAACCTCAGGAGATGATTTAATATTATAAATGGGTAAAGAGACTAGCCAAACTAAAGGCATCAACACACATGCACATTATGGTAGAATCAAATTCTTATTTTTCTACTTTGCAGTCATATTCATAATTTGATTATTCAATTCCTATATAGAATCCATAAGAGGCTACCCAACCATAACTTGAGAATCCAACTACACATGGAAATCTCAAAGTGTGAGAATAAACTATTAAGAATCAAATTGATTAGAAAAAGGCTCAAAAGGTAGTTGTTAACAAGGATATAAAGGATATAAATAAAGAGGAAAATAAGAAGAGGAAGGAAGAAGTGGCAGGCAAGGCTATCAAAGAGGAGGATCAAAAGAAGAAGCTAAAAGTAAGAAGGAATAATCAAGTCAAAAAGTGCAAGAAATACAAAAATAAAATGTTGAAACCAATGCAAAAGTAAAGGCCCAAGAAGAAGAGAAAGGGAAAGAATCATTATAAAGGTAAGAAGAGGAAACACAAAAGTAGGCCCAATAGAAAACAAAAAAGGAGCAGGCAGAGGTATCTATAAATGAAAATGTAGAGTCAAAGTATAAAATGTAATAAAAAACCATAACAAAGCAAGCAACATAGTCCACCAAGAAGGTGGTGGTACCTGAGGCCTAGTAATTATCTTATACATTTCAAGACATAGGGTCCACTCAAGGGGGTGTATAAGAGGGGGCCTCATAAAACAAGCCCCACATTTTTAACCAATGGTTGTGGGATGTCCTTAGACCTTAAACCTAATTCACAACCTTCTCTTTTATATTGACACAAATAAAAAAGGCACCTCTAACATATATGAATTCTAGTTTGGCTTTTAACACAACCATGTAGGAATAATCACTCATTATTTCCCAACTACCATTCTCAAAGAAAATTTAAAGGTCAGTTGTATTCCATCAGTATATTAATAAAAAGTCTTTTTTTCTAGAATAAGAGGCATCACAACTAAGAAAGGAAACATAAACCTACACCTCTGTCTCACCAAGATTCACTAATTGATTGATAACACTTTCCTTGATTTAGTTACTCAAGTTTTGGGTGACCAAGTCATGTCTAAGGATAAGCAATACACAACCCTCCTATCATATCTAACAAAAGATTGGTTCACTATGTATAAGCTACAACAACTTCACACACAAGGTCATAATCTTAAAACTGAAACAAAGGACACTTTTAAAATTCTTAAATAATAGCACAAGTCTTGGATATGACTATACTCAAATCTCAACACATAGCTTGAGGCATGCTCAACTAAAAGTAATAGTTGAAAACCACTTGGAGTGAGGCTAAACCCAAGTTTACCAAGGCTAAAAAATCTAAATCAGAAATGGGAGATCAATTTGCTACCTCAGATGCACAAGATTTTGTACTAAAACACTCACTGGAATCAAGAGCTAATGCCATGCATAAGTTTTATATATGGAAAAATGAGCTGCTATATAATAATTTTACTAGAATTTAGACATAGAGATATGTAAATAGATTAGAGCTAGTAAAAAAATTTAGTAGAAAGTATTAAATTCTATGGCTGTTCTCACAATCACAAAAGATTAAGAAATTTAAAACCTAATTGGGTGTCAATTCCTACTATGCACTATGAATATTATAGAGATTTGATAGTGGTTTTCCTAAACGTATTTAATATTTGTTTTATGTGTAGTGAATGCTCTATTTTTCTCAAATATGTTTTTTCATTTAAAATTGATAATGAACATTCTACACTTGTTAATCTACATTCCCTAAATAACTATATAATCCTTAACTTAAGAAGGATATTATTTGTTTTGTGACTATGATCATGTTATGTTCCTATTTCCTACTTCAAACATAACACCCAAATTAACATGTTTTAATGGGTTTTCCAAAAACCTATCCTAGCATGCTTATATCTTCTATATCCATGGACATCCTAATATCAAATCAAATTCCCCACTGTTGGGAAAAACTAAGAACCAAGAATCAATAGTTGTAGGTCCTACCATAAGTGGTAACACAATGACCCCAATAAAGTTTGGGAAGTTTCCATCAAAACCTTTTACTATCTTTGTCATAGTAATCAAGTATCTATGTGTAGCCAATATTAGTAAGTAATGTGATAGTGCATATGTTTTCACTTGACCCATTATCCAACATAAAAATATGTATATGATGTGAGTCAATGAAAGAACATATGAACAAAGGAACATTTATAGAATCATCCTTAATAATGTCATGGTAATCAAATGTGATTGTATGTTTTTGTACTTTTTTTTGTGAGTGTACCAATAAAGTTGTCTATAGGATGATCCTCCTCAATTCTAAAAGCATGAGAAGTAAGAGGAGGATGAGCATTGTAAATCACATATAGCTTGGGATTAATCTTAGTTTCTTATACCACATGTTTCTAAAATGGATCTAAAATATCTTAAGCTTCATGTTAGGTTATGTAATCAAATCATTAAAAGGGGTACTAACATCATTGAGCTCAATAGTGTTGATCTCAAGTAAGTAGTATATCTTATGTACCAAGTCAAATCACCTGTTAGTCAAATGTTATGTGTAATGATAATACAATATGCATTGATATGCCACCCCTTAGGTTGTGCCTTTGTCATACCAACCTCCATTGGTAAAGGAAGAGATATGAGGTTGCATTCAAGTAGATTTTATAACACCTTATGAGGTAGTTATGATAATCATGTAATTTACCTCCATTGAAGAGCCAAAATGACAAACCTATTAGTAGGTTATGAAACTACATTGACCATTGTCTTAGACTCATTCTTAGTATTTTTAGCCTTGTATTTAAAATATGGGTTGATTTTAAAATTGGCATTGTAATATGTGGAAGGGTTTTTCCCATAATTTAAATTGTTCATGGAAATTTGCTTAATCTTATGGTCTTTAATCGTATGACACATGTCATCAAAAAATTGAAAGCATTAACATAATAGACTTAGGGATGGGAAAAATAAGGATTTGATTAAATATGTATTGTAATAAATTTTTAACCATAATATTTGTTATTTTTTAAAGCATAACCATATATCAAGGCAAGTGGTCATTAATGGGATCATTATATCCTTTCTTAAGTTTTACAATTTCAGTATAGGAGACCTTCTCACTAAAAGTGATAGATAAGTGAGTTAAGAATTGGTCATCAAAAGGATTAAAAACATGTACCGATTGAAGAGGAAGGTCATAAAACCATAGAAAGGTATAATCATCAAGGATGATAGTAAAAAGCTTTATTGGTAATTTAACATTAGACATAGTCTGAACATGCTGTATGGAAGGCTATACGATGTTATCCTGGATGAGATTTATCATGAAATGATGTAATATTTAGTGGAAAAAAATTCTATAGGCAATAGATAACTAGAAAAATTTGGTGCTAATGGGTTTTGTAATAATGTCTATCATTTTTTCAAATGACCCACTCTATGAGAACCTTGTTCCATTTGAGAAACCATGGATTAAAGATTTGAAAATTGTTGTACATAAGCTTGATTGATAGGCATATTAGATTAATTTTAAATAGGTGGTGTCACATGAGCTATAATCCTAAGATGAAAAAAATTATGTTACATAGGGATAATTCTATAAATATGAGAAATAAAATATGTTACCCTTGTAGTAAGTATACTAGGTATAGGCATCACTTGCATAGCCATAAGTGTAGACACATGCATAGTAACATTAAGAATAATCATCTAAACACATTTTATATGATCTATACCTCTAAAAAGTGGATTAGTATCATTAAATATATCATCTCATTCTTCCTTAGATCTGATTTATTTCCTTATAAAGCTTTGAATTCTTAACTTATAGGATAAGGTTTAAGATAATATCTATCTCCTTACCTTACTAATTTTGTTTAAAAAAATTAAAAGTGCTTCGATTTGTTTATAATCTACACCATTAAGCATCATGATATATTTTATGATGACATATATCATTATATTCCATATAATCTTCATTAACATTTTAAATATTATGAAAAACATCCTTGATAACACATTCATCTACATCTATGTGTTCCTTATCAATGTTTGTATCAGTAAAAGAAGAAATGTGTATGCCATTGATTTCCATAATTTTAGTTAGAAAAAAATCACATGATTGAGTCAAAGGAATCTAAATATGACTAAAATTGTAATCCTAATTAATATAACACTTTGGCCTATAGGTAAAGGATATGTAACCTTATTAGATGGTACATGATGTATGCATAAAATCACTATAAAAGCCTAAGAAAAAGGGGAAATTTTCAGATTTTTGTATGTGATATGGGAAAATTAGAAATCATATATGAAATCCAAACCCTAAGATAGGATAAGTATAAAAACTTAAGATATAAGAATCCTAGGGATCTTCATGCTCAACCCAATGATCAAGTTCATCGAAATGTCTTATTTATTTTAGATTAGGATGTTTTAAAATAATTTAAAATTATAGATAATTAACATGTGTACAATATTATTAGAGGTACAATCACTAAGAGGGGGGCTGAATAAGTGACCCCAAATATTTCAACTTTAGTTCCAATCCTTCCAAACTCTTAATTAGTCAATACATACATTCTTGAGGCATACACATCATTCATAGTAATGAATAAGAAAGATAATGCAAGATCAAGCTCATAACACAAGACATATGTGGGAAACCCTCTTGGGGAAAAAATTCCATTCGAACCTACAATTGAACTACTGTCATATAATAATAAGATCCAATTTAGACCATCTACAAATGATCAAGGAACTACAATCCCTATTTAGTGAGACACCAATCCCACAAGGTGCTAATACACTTGTCTAAATGAGCTATAACAACAACTAGACCTTTTAGCAAGTTTTAACCTGCAAGGAGGCTACTACCACCTTAGATGCTAAGCTACCACAACAACACCTATAAAACACTTCCACCTATGAACTAATGTCAAGAACACCTGATGATGGACCTTTGATGATCAAACTCTCAATGTATCCAAATCCACCTTTTGGATCACACAACACTCCTCATTGTCCAAAGCACATTACATACTTGAATCAGCACACAAATATCAATTAGGACATATTACATATCCCAATTATCCCCAGTCTTCAACTCTATACACTCAATACATCCTTCATAGTAACAACTCTATCTAAATCTTCAATAATATCACTAGATGGTCAAACACACTATCTACACTCTGACCAATCTCTCAAACTAGCTACCAAGCTCTCACACACACCATCACTCATTTGCTCAATCTCAAGACATCCAAAACATCTTTTTGGATCACTTTAGGCCTCTTCACTCATGTTTAACCTTAGCACTAATATTCCATTAGAAGCATGACCTATATGACATACTCACAGTATTAAATATACTCTACTCATCAAACCAACCATTAGGCACACTAGACCTCTTCTCTTACTCAATTCAATGCTCACACCTATCCAAGTCATAAAATTCTATAAATCACCTTCTTTGATTTCACTATATATAGATCATTCATGATTAACAACATCTTAGTTGGCCATTAGGCATGTCTTAACCCTTAAAACATATATCATATGAAGATAAGACTCAATAAAATTTATATAGGTCGGCCATAGAATCTATGGGTCACCCTTAAGCAACTAGACCTTTTAAACAAGGCACTTATATCTCTTATAGGTCTCATAGAGACATATTCACCCATATAGCTCACCCTCGAGCAAAACATGAACACAAGAATGCTTTTAATTACTTAGGTCCACTCCTTATGTCCCGTAGGACATCTTCAAATGATCACAATCAATTTAGATTGCCTTTGTGTATTCTCAAACAACTCAAACATAGAACTTATGCATAAAGTCATCATAGACAAACATATAGTCAACTTATTAAGCCTTGTTCATACTCAAGACAAATTGATCACACCTCAAAAATTCACATAGGGATTCTTCATTGAATTTACAACAAGATTCAATAGCTAATTCATTATGAGACATAAAAATAGCACCAACACAAGGTCAAATATACTTCTCAAATTATTTTTAGAACATATATGAAAACATAGTCAACTTTGGAGCTTCATAACTATGTTTGTATACACTTTCAAATCCTCAAACTAGGTTCAATGGATATGCTATGGAGTCTTCTTCATATTTTATTTTTACTACATGAGAAAATTTATATTCTATCAAAAGTTATGGTCCAAA
The DNA here is from genome assembly GCA_037957365.1 of Torreya grandis. Classification (NCBI taxonomy): domain Eukaryota; kingdom Viridiplantae; phylum Streptophyta; class Pinopsida; order Cupressales; family Taxaceae; genus Torreya; species Torreya grandis. The sequence continues at coordinate 4,990,297 of JARHVA010000178.1, forward strand.
AACCAAACACTAGTTATTCCTATGTAAATTCAAATATTTGAATAGCAACACTCACAGTTAACCTTCAAACACAATGCTCAAATCTCATGGACTCTTAACTTAGGATCAATGTCACACCATCGATCTTGTCTAATGCATGTACCACCAAAGCTAAAAATGAAATTTCTATTACTTTGACCTCATCTCATGACTTATCAAAATGTTGGCTTAATGCACTTTGTCAATCTCTATGGATCAACAAGGTCTTTATCGACCAATGCTCACCATTTGATCATCAGTATGAATGCTCGCTCACTATTGGATCATTATCTTATACTTTTTCTTAGATGTTAAACATCATGCACCTATGTTCATCTCACTACCTCATAAATTCTTAGATAAATCATGCACCATCGATCTTGATCAAGATTTAACACCTGAAAAATGACTATGGGAACCCTGCCAATAAGCATGGGTACCCGGTTTTGATGCTTAATAACTTCTTTTATGCTTACCCATAGGATCTCAAATTTGGACCATATGATTTACTTCTATAGAAGAATCCAACCATGTAACCCAATACTCTTATAATTATTACATATACAATATATAAATCCATAAATATTCTTTCTCATGAACTTCTATCATAGATCCAACAATGTCAAAATCTACCTGAGAGGCCAACTTTGATAATCTATAACTTTTGCCACATTATAGTGCATGAGATCAAATTTAGTGAAAATGATCTATGCTCAAAAATCAATAAACCCATATGATAAAATTATATCAAAATATTCACACATGTAATATATAACATCAATAAAATTCTCACTCATCTCTTTCTACCACACTACAAAATTGGCTAAGTATGGGAAAACATAGTCAATCTGCCTGGGAACCCAACTTTGCATTCTGACGTTCTACATCATATGATCTAAAATCTAACATAAATAAAATATGACTAAAATAAACAAACTCATATGATCACCTTATCCTAAGACATCCACACGTGTGAGTTCTAACCTCATCAACATGCTTACTAAACTCTTTTTGACCAATCTACAAATTTTGCAACAATGGGAAAATAATGAAATCTATCTTAGAAGCCAAATTTGTAACCTCATATCATTAACCATGATTCTATCCATGAATTAAGATCTAGTGCATAAAAATTAGGGATTACAATGATCAAAACAATATGAATATCTCCCCTTGACTCCTTCCTATGTAGGAATGGTGATGTCATCAAATTGCCAAATCATCTGTTTTGCCACTAGATGCAAAGTGTGTAGATGAAAAATATGATCAACCAGATGAATTTTAGTTTTTCACACAAGCTCTAAAAGCATGGATAATATCTTATAGGACCCCTTACACATGTTTAAACCTCCATACTCATCCTTGATCCTCTCAATCTATGACAATACTGAAGATCAACCAATCATACATAAATCACAATAGAACAAGCACATTACACACTTTGTCATTTACCTTGCACATTTTGTCATTATCAAATAGACTATCAAGGCACTTCATCCAATTAATAGGACACCTCTATGACACCACCAAGATATCACTATGATAACTCTCCGACAATATCCCCCTTGTCATTGATGTCAACACCTATCAATATAATAATATATAATTCACATTTATTCTCTTGAAAACACTCTTATAATAGGAACTTTCTCCCCAACAAGAACTTTATCCCCATTCAAAAAAATGAAAAAGTGGGCACATAATTATCCTAAATAATTGACAAGACTATCAAATAAGAAAGGAACATCTTAGAAAGATGATACAAACTCCCCCTTACCTTGAGTCACCTCTTGTCTTGACAACATCTTCTTGCTCCATGCCAACACTCTCTTCAATTAAGCACTAAAACTAATAAAAAGAACACAAAAAAGAACTTAAATATTATATCACTCACCAAGAAACATCTGAAAGGGACCCCCCTAATAATTATAAGCAATTTCACCTTTTAAGCACTTCAGATCTCCACACACCATGAAGAACCACCATGTAGGCTTACTAGCCTTCTTTCTCAAGACACTTTCATGACTACCAATACTACATATGCACTATAAAAAATAGGAAACATGCACTGAACCAACCTAATAACATATATTCAGCTACTCATACCTTTCTATTTTACAAAAACTGAGCAAAAAATAATCTTCTTCAAACTAGGCCTGTTTAGCATCCTTGTAGCCCTACCTAAAACTTGTAGAGCTCACAATTTCTAGTAGACACATCTTCAGGACATGAAACTTCATATATAGAGAAATATCATATGCCCCATTAATCACACCAATTTTCATCACCAATCTCATCCTTTGAAACACTTCTTTCATAAACCTACTAGCCAATTAGCCCTTTATAATGACATAAACTTAAATAACTAGAAAACTAAAACACTTTAGAACTATATGAAGCTTGATTTGACCACCCATTTAGTACATTAAACAAATTAATAGGCCTTATACCTCAAATCATAAGTCATACCTATTTTTATAGCATAGCCAAAAACCCTATAATCTTAAAACAAGCAGGGTCAACAAACCTCCTTCTGTTCAATGCACACCTTTGAAATTTCTTGCACACTTGGATATGCACATCACATAATTTTTGACCAAAATTTGAGATTCCATACCTTAGGGAACCCATACATCCTATAACACATTTTAGGTCTACTTGCCCTTAAAGCAAAAATAGAGAAAATTAAGAGCACTCAAAAATCCCAAATTGGCACATACATACCTTCAAACCTAAAAAAACACTTGGTGCTTACCAAAAATAAATGCATAGACCTTTATGAGCACCAAAAACTTCTTGAAATTTGTTTCAATCTTATTAATCCACCTAAAATCACCCAATCTAACCCTGTAGTACAACTCCTTCACAAACCTCTAAAATAGGCTATGAACTTATTGATCCCCCTTAGCTAAAGACCTTATCTAATTGTCATAATGAACTTGAGCACCTTCAATTTGACCTTGTAGATTTTTTCAACTGAAAATACTTACAACATCACTTGATTCTCCACTTGAAAGGAGTCTCTTAAGAAGCATAGATAGAGATACCTTTTATACTTTAATGCTCTAAAATAAGAACAAATCCTCATATTCCTTCTCCTCCTTACTCAATTTATACCTTTTGTTCTTATTTTTCTTCTTCTTCTTTGGATTTTTATCTGAATAATATTTCTTGTAGCTGGAAACCTCATCATTAGGCATAAACAATTGAAGTTCTTTACATGATACATGCTCAGTAATTGTAGGATGTTCACTTGGATCCATATATACCTCTAGAATAGTCTCAACCAGTACCTTGGTCTTCTCCTTGAGATTAGTCTCTTTATTTGCAACATGAAAAAACTTTTGATTTTACTTTTTTGACTAGACAATTGACACATCTTTGCTTTAAACTTGTCAATAGAAACTCTTGACTTTCCTTTATTTTTGATTTTTTTTCTACTTTGGAAAATAATCCATCAAGACTCTTAGACTCAACAAAGTTAGTCTCCTTAGTATTTATTGCCTCAAGTCTCCATACCAAAGTTTGACTCTTCTTGTCTTTTACAATGATCTTACCTACTTGATCCTTGAGATTATCTTAGGTTGCAATATATCCTTCTAAAGTAACTTTCTTACCAACCTTGGACTAGTGTGATTATCATTGATAATATTTGGTTTCCATACTTGAGTTTATCCTTTCTTAAACCTTATAGGAGATCTAAATCCCTTATCTTTATTTGGGAAATTATTCAACATGTTCTTGCAATACCTATCAAAGTGACCAAATCTAGGACATTTGAAACAAACAAGATCATTCATACCTTTTTCTTGATGATGATTGTGATCTTCCTTTTCTATAGGGATAGAGGAAAAATCCTCTTGGATTTCTTATATCTTCTTGATACCTGATTCCTTCTTTGTAGTAGTATGCAATCCACCTTGATCAAGATTATCCTTCAAAGTCTTTGGTCTCAACACCATTGAGATATCCTTAGGAGAAAAATGCTTCTTCAAACTATTCTTATAGAATCTGGCAATATGTCCTACTTTATTGTAACTACAGAAAATAATATCATTCAACATACCTCTTGATTGATTTGAGTTAAGTCTTCTCCAATGCCAATTTCTCCTTCATCCAAGGCACCATGTGAACTCATTCTTAGAGCTCATATTTATACAATCTTTTGCCCTATAACCATATTGATAGCAAAAATGACACTAGCCATGAAAAATACTGGCATACCTTATTGCATTTGGAGATATAATTAATCTTATTTATTTGCTCTTGACCTGATCTAACTTATTTTGCTCTTATTCAAACTTGCTTATCTTGACAACAAATTTTTCATGCTCATCCTTTAGAGAATCTAGCTTAGTTTTTGATTGAATGCACCCATCCTCTTTTGAACTCAACCTTGTATTGGAATCTTCTAGCTGAACCTTGAGATCATTAAAAAAATTCTCATTAGTTTTGGAATCTTTTTTCAAAGTACATATTTTTTCTTCAAGTGCCTTGATCATATTCTTCCACTATTGATTTTATCTCTTCAACTTCTCATCCATCTTTGTACCTATTTAATATCACCTTTAAGTTATTAAGCTTCTTCCAAAGGACCTAATCTGATACTAATTATTAGAGGTACAATCACTAGGGGGGTGAATTAGTGAGCCCAAATATTTCAAATTTAGTTCTAATGCTTCCAAAATCTTAATCAGTCAATACATACATTCATGAGGCATACACATAATTCATGGCAATGAATAAGAAAGACAATGCAAGATCAAGCTCATAACACAAGACATACATGGGAAACCCTCTTGGGGAATAAAACCCACTAGAACTTGAAATTAGACTATTATCTTATAATAAAAAGATCCATTTTAGACCATCTACAAATAATCAAGGAACTATAATATCTATTTAGTAAGACATCAATCCCACAAGGTGATACTAAACCTATCTAGCTGAGCTACAACAACAACCAAAACTTTTAGCAAGTTTTACCTTGTACAGAGGCTACTACCACCTTAAATGTTGAGCTATCACAACAACACCTATGGAACACTTCCACTTTGAACTAATGTCAACAATACCTGATGATTGACCTTTGATTATTAAAATCTTTATGTATCTAAATCCACCTTTTAGATCACACAACACTCCCTATTTTCCAAAGCACATTACATTATTGAACCAACACACAAAGATTAATCAGGATACATTACTTATCCCAATTATCCCCACTCTTCAACTCTGCACACTCAATGCATCCTTCATAGAAATAACTCTATCACAGTCTTCAACAATATGACTAGATGGCCATATACACTATCCACTCTCTGATCAATCTCTCAAAATAGACACTAATCTCTCAAAAACACTATCATTCCTTTGCTCAATATCAAGACATCTAAAACATCCTTTTGGATCACTTCAGGCCTCTTTGCTCATGATCAACCTATAAAAGCACTAATCTACCATTAAAATCATGACCTACAGGTCATACTCATAGTCCTTAATCTACTCTACGCATCAACCCAACCATTGGGCACACTAGGCCTCTTCTCTTCTTCACTTTAATGATCACACCTCTCTAAGTCATACAAGTCTAGAAATATCCTTTGATTTCTATATATATATATATATATATATATATATATATATATATACCATTCATGATTAACAACATCTTATTTGGCCATTAGGCATATATTAACCCTTAATACATATATAATATGAAGATAAGGCTCAATACAATCTACATAGGTTGGCCATATCATCAATGGGTCTCCCTTAAGCTACTATACCTTTTAAACAAGGCACTTGTAGATCTTATAGGTCTCATTGAGACCTATTCACCCATATAGCTCACCCTCAAGCAAAATATCAACATAAGACCACTTCCAATTAATTAGGTCCACTCCTTATGTCCCCTAAGACATCCTTAAATGATAAAAATCAACTTATCTTGCTATTTTGTATGCTCAAATAACTCAAACATAGACCTTATGCACATAGTCACCATGGACAAACAGACAATCAACTTATTAAGCATTGTTCATACTCAAGGTAGATTGATCACACCTCCAAAATGCACATTGAGCTTCCTCATGGAGTTTACAAAAAGCTCCAATAGATAATTCATCATGAGACATCAAAAAAACACCAACATAAGCTTGAATATCCTTCTTAGATCATTTTCAAAACATATATGAAAACACAATCGACTTTGGAGCTTCATAACTATGTTTGTACACACTTCTACATTCTCAAACTAGGTTCAATGTATGTGTCATGGATTCATCTTCATATTTGAGTTTTAATTCATGAGAAAAAATTTATTCTCTAAAAATTTAGGGTCCAAAAACCAAAGACTAAATTTTCTTGGGTAAATTCAAATATTTGAATAGCAACGGTCACAATTAACCTTCGAACACAATGCTTGAATCTCATGGACTCTCAATTTAGGATCAATGTTGCACTATCAATATTGTTTGAGATTTAATTAATATAACACTCAATACAAATGTTAAAATTCTATTACTTTGACCTCATCTTGTGCCTTATTAAAATTTTAACTTAATGTGCTCCATCAATCTCTGTAGATCAACAAGGTCTTTATCAACTAATGCTCACCATTCGATCATCAGTAGGAAAGCCCACTTACCATTGGATCATTATCTTGTACCTTTGTTAGTATGTTAAATGTGATGTACTTGTCTTCATCTCATTGGATCTTGACTCTTTGGAACACTCATGCATCATCGATCTTGCTCAAGCTTTAACACCTAGAAAAATGACCAAGTATGGGAACCCTGTCAATAAGCATGAGTAGTCATTTTTGATCCTTAATAAATTTTTCTATGCTTACCTACAGGATCTAAAATTTATACTAGATGATCTACTCCCATAGGAGAATCTAAGCATGTGACCCACTACTCCTATAATTATTGTGTGTGTAAGATATAATTATAGAAACATTATTTCTTATCAATTTCTATCATAGAACCAATAATGTCCCAATCTACCTAAGAGGCCAACTTTGATCATCCATAACTTTTGTCATGATATAACACATGTGCTCAAATTTTGCATAAATGATCTATTATCAAAACACAATAGACCCATATGATTAAATTATCTTAACACCTTCACATGTGAAATATATAACATCAAAAAAATGCTCACTCATCTCTTTCTACCACACTGCAAAATTGGCTAAGTATGGCAAAACACATTGAATCTGTTTGGGAGCCCAACTTTATAAAAGCATATCTTCTAAAGTGCTACATCACATGATCTTAAAATTAGTGAAAATAAACTAGGTCTAAGAATGAACAAACCCATAAGATCACCATATCCTAAAATTTCCACACATGAGAGTTCTAACCTCATCAACATGATTACTTAGCTCTTTCCAACTAATCTATAAATTTGGCTATGGGAAAATAGTGAAATCTATCTTAGAAGCCGAATTTGCACCCTCATATATTTGATCACATTTTGATGCATGACTTGAGATGTGGTGCATAAAAAATAGGGACTATAATGATAATAACCATATGACCATCTCCACTTGACTCTTTCCCATGTGGGAATGGTGACACCATCAAATTGCCAACTCATCTTTTTTGCCACTTGACCCAAAGTGTCTAGATGAAAACTATGATCAACTAGATGAATTATACTTGTGTACACAAGATATCAAAGCATGGATCATATCTTATACTACTGCTTTCACATGTTCAAACCGATATACTCATCCTTTATCCTCTCAAGCTATGTCACTACTGAAGATCAACCAATCATAAATAAAGCACACTAGAACAAGCACATTGAACACTTTGTCATTTACCTTGCATACTTTGTCATTGTCATATAGACTATAAAATCACTTCATCCACTCAACATGACACCTCCATGACACCACTAGGACATCACTATGACCACTCTCAAATAAATATATCTATAATATACAAATCTAAATTAGAAAGGAAAGTGTACACACTATTTTTGAATTATATATCACCTCAATCTTATACACTTAGAAAATACATATCATGGATGTAACATTAACTTATAAAACTTTCTCACTACCAAAAGGATTGAATACACTAGATTTTTTTGCCTAATTTCTTATCCCTTAGTTTGACCTATGTTATTCTAATGACCTAGGTGTTCTATCATGCCCAAAATGTTATAAACCTACTTATCTTCCATCTTTGAAATTTCTAGACTTACACCTATTTTCCAACTACTCATACACTTGCATCCCAATCAGACTCTTGCATTGACACAAGTGTCCTATCCTAATAAAAGTGTCCAATGCCCTAAAGTCATATAATTTAAAAATGAAATGTATCCTTAAGGTTGCCATAAGTAATTTAATGTGAGATATTCTCCAAAGGGATTGGTATAAGTACAAGATCAACCCTCATTCATTCAACACTTCAAAACTCATAGCAACTCACAAAGAAACTTACCAAAAACATTATATCAAGCACTCAAGTGAGTAAAAGATTCCCTATTTTATATTATTACCATATCACTCATACATGAAACACATATATAGGTCTGAATTACTAAAGGATCACTCCATGAGCCATATTTTCTAAGTTACAAGCTAGGTCATTGTTGTACTTGATTATCACACATTACATGATTCAAACATAAGCCAACATGTAGGGAAGAAATACATAAGATTTAGACCCTATTTAGAGTATTGAATATGTAGATAAAATTCATTGATAGAGGGGTCTTTGGTGTAACTCAACACTGTGTGCACATTAACCCATTTTCCCATAGCCAATATGAAGATGAAGAACTAGGGTTTTGCTATTTGACAAGGAGAAATAGTCCATGACCCATATTTGAATGCACCAGAGAAAAGGTGAAAATAATATAGAATCATATAAGTGGTCACATCTAGTTTTAGTAAGTATTCTATACTAGACACCTATGTTAAAGTTGGATAATATCACCTATGCAACCATCCTAAGTTGATGTAAGTGCCTGCTACTATAGAGGCATAACTTACATAATCAAGCAACTATTCCAAAATCTAGATCCATTTCACTTTCTAAATATTCTAGATCTAAATATATATTAGGATCATAACCAAATAAATATCTTTTTTCATTATTATTACAATATCTAACATAGTTTTACTTTATATCTTTAGCATCTCAACATAATATATTTAGTATATGTTTTATTTGAGTTTCATAAATAATTGGCCTAATTTAAATATAGTCTACCGTAATTTTACTCTAGGCTATCTCTTCCCCATTTAACCCTAGATCACCCATATCTATATTTTAGGGTTAAACATTTGGTGAACCTTATTCATGTGAATGTAAAAAAAAAATTGATTCTTAGGGTTTTCAACCAACTAGGGTTTCATTTTGTTGTTTAAAATTTTCATTTATAAGCAATGGAAAATAGTAATCCCAAAACCTGATTTCAAATGGAAGATAAAGAAGCATTGATCACTCATCTCAATAATAATAAGGGCTTAATAGATGCTTTTTTATGTTACAAGAGATGAAATTAATGTTGACATTTTGGCCTCTTAGGCTAAAATACAACCCCTACCACCCAAAAATTGACCATTGCATCAATTTTACTTACAAGAGAAGTCTAAATGAGGTCTTTTATAATGTAGTTTAGCATATTTTAAGGTAATTTAGCAAATGCTAAGGTTAGTTTGTAAAAGTTAAGGTTGACTTGATCTATGATGAGGACAAAAGGTGGTGATCATGTAAGAAGGCATGCTATCTCATAGTGTTACATAATGGATATTGATTATAGGAGAAAATATAAAGACATAAAATGTTTGCCTTTTCAAACTTTTGGAGAGATTAAGGTATTTTAGAGATATTAACGTATTCATTTATTTTGATATATTGTTTATTGTAAGGTTGTAATGTAACCAATTTGAGAAAATCAAGTGTGAAGGTATAAAACCATGAAAAAAGAGGTATTTAAGCCATTTGGAACTCATTTTAGATCATGTCATACTTCATTCTACTGCACACATGGTCAAAGTGTCAAAATGTTTCAATTTCAACATAAAAGTGGCAGTTATAAGGGTCGTACATAGACTGTCAAGGTAGAATAATGTCACTTTTTAGGTGATCATATTGGTACAAGGTGATAGGGTCCCACTATAACTCATTTTAGCCTTCATAAAGTTAAAATCATTCTCAGAAGGAAGTTTTAGACCTCTTCAAGGTAAAAAAATGTTCAACTTCTTCATTAGGTCATTGACAAGAACATAAAGGTCATTTTCATCATGTTGGTTTATGAAGGAGAGAGATTACTAGGAAAAATTAAAATAGGGGATGTCGACCACCCATATACCCTCCTAATTCATGTAAAATTTTTTGAGTTTGAGGTACTATGCTTTATGAGTCATCTTTAAGAAGCTTTTAGCCTCTAAAACCCTTGAGCTTGGTTTTCTCATTTTTCAGGCACTTATGAGCTCATTATTATAAGAGAAGGGTTATGTTAGTTATTTTAAGGTCTTACTAACCATATCACACCATATAAAAACATCAATTTGTCATGTGCATGCATTGAATGGCAAAAATATCCATATTAGATGGGTTACAAACTTGAACACGTAGGGTTTGATGTCTATAAAAGGGTCAAATGTATTTGGGAGTTAATTGGTAGGTTATCGTGTAATTTAAGCATTGTATTAAAATATAAAAGGTCACCAAGAGTTTCCTCAATGTTTAAAACATCTTAGAGCTTTCACAACATGATAAACATCTACAAATATCTCTAAGTATCTTGTTAATAGACTATGAACACCTAGAAAAGAGATTGTTTGAGGTGTTTCAAGATATGAGAGGGATTATAAATTAGTTTTAAGAATTTTAATAAATATTTTTATTCCCATAAATCTTATAAAAAACTAAAATAGGCCAAAATTTTAGAGATATAACTTAATCATGCACATTAGGCTTGATTGTGTTAAGACTGTAGGTGTAAGTATGAGGAATAAGTGAAAGTTTGGTGCTGAGCATGAGGATTAGAGGTTTGTGATGAGTGTGAATAAAAATTAAGGATAATTAAAGGAAATTTTTATAGGTATATATAATAAGAAAACATATAAAAGGGATAAAGAGTATAGTTGGGGTAAGGATTATGCATGCTTAAAAAGAGGCCTTCGAAGATGGCCTGATTATAGGTCTCTTGACTACAAGTATTGTGTTTTTATTGATGGATATAAAGTACTAAAAAAATTAAATTAAAATACATATTAAAACTAAGATCACTCAAGGTCATAATAAGTAAAAGGTTCAATCCAAAAAACAAGTTTGAAATGGTTTAAGCTTGAAATAGGCACCTACATGCTTACTTACAAGAAAATGGAGAGTATGATTTTATGTGTTGAATATGAGGCTCAATAATGTCATGTAAGGTTTTATGGACCTTATGGGAGATGGATAAATTAATTATATCCTTTCCATGAAGAGAGATCATTAGGTGGAATCTAAAATCACTTAAGAGAAGGTCTAGTAGGCCTGTAGAGACCTAAAAAGACAATTTTGCATTTGAGACTCAATATATAAGAAAAAAATAGAGGGATTAGTTTATAATTATTTTATTTGATCTATGATAGCTCAATAAATTATTTAAAAATAGGGGAAACCTTACATTAACCTCCTCCAAGATAAGTTATAAGCAAAGTTAGAGTCAAGATCAATGGTACAAGCCTGTATACAAAAAATAGAGAGAGAACACACAAATTTTGGGTGAAAATTGAAATGTGAAGCATATTATATGGTCTAATGGAAATTTAATAAAATTTAAATAATGATGGTGTAGGTGATTAAGAAAGGAAAACACTAAAAGATGGGTCAAAATGCTTAAGCTACCTACAAACCCTTGCTTTGGGTTAATACAATTTTGAGATTTTTGTGGGGATAAAATTCCTAAATAAGTGTTTATAGAGAATATAGGAGATTTATCAGACCTTAGAGAATCATTTAAACCAAATACAAACATTTAAAGGACTTTTTACTCAATATAGTCTCTCAAATGCACACCTATAGTCTTACAAAGCCTGAGAAGGTCAATTTCATCACGTGAGAAGTCAGAGGAGAATATGAATGGGGTATAATGGAATTATAATAAGGTTTATTCACTATAATTTATTTTATTTTTTTAATCAATAAATTCCCTATTCTCTATGATCAATCGTTAAGAATGAAGAGACCTAAAAATACCTTTTTGACCCTAAGAAGAGATCAACGACTAGGATTGATTGTTTAATGTATCATAATACAATTTAATGAGATTTAAAACACATAAAAGACACCTAAAAATCTCATGGGTACTTATTGAAGCTAAAGTCCTGGCATGTGCGTAGGATACGTATAAGAAAATGGTTTAAAAGTGCACTTTTCAGGCCTAATTTCATGCTTTTGGCTATGTTTAAACTTATTAACTATTGGGAAAAAATCTCCAAGTTTGGAAAGAGGTATAATGAAATTATAAATTTTAATATTAGAGGTTTCCATGGTGCTAAAATAGATTTTAAGCCACTAATTAGGCCTTAGTGAAGACTGTGCTTATACTTGCATTGAGAGAGTGGGGTTATAGATCTCTTCAAGATTATAAAGAGTGAGAAACTTTAAAGCATATATGTAAACATAAAATATCATCCTTGAATGAATCTCCAAGAAATAATCAAGTCAATTTCATAAGTCATAGGTAGTTCACTAGGCATGTTGTTTAATAACCTTCAAAGAAGCATATAGGTCTCAATTAACTTGTCAAGCTTACCTCATGTGAAATACATTATTAGAGACTCTTAGAAGGATTAAAACACATAAAATATCAGTGTGGAGGTCATTAAACATAGATAACTTTTTAATACATTTCTTAAGCCTAGATGAAGCTACTATTGCATAAACACTTGTATCCCCTCCAAACTCCTCGCTAATAGACTATGAAGGCTAATCCATTGAAGATGGTCTATGAGCTTGAAAATAAATTGAATGATATTATAAAATACCTAAATTAAGTGAAAATCTATGGTGTTAATCTTCAAATAAGGACCATACTTGATATAAGAGATGGACTTATCCTCATTAACTCTCTTTGGTTTAAACAAGTTTACACATGAAACTATAGGATCTAAAGACAAAGATCAGTATGATAAGATATATAACCTTGAGTCTCACTCTCACAAGGTGAAATATGCATTTAAAGGGACAATAATGGTGTATAAGTATGCATAAGAGATCAAGTATGCCATGTGTCAAGAGTTGGATTGCTCTTCAATACCTTAACTTGTAACTCTAATCAAGAAAGGGTAGTTCCAAGTGAAGAAAGATGAGTCATATGAGTTTAAGATCCATGTATATTCCACCTCTCATGAGGTAATCATAATACAAGCCAACACATGCTGAAGATGAATGATATGACTATTTTTCCACCATCTATTGGCATTGTAACTGATTTAATGATGGGTGACAATCATCATAGACTTTTCCACATCCTCTTTCTATTTATATCTAAATTATTATATATATTTGGCCTTGAATGGATTTTAAATGATACTCCACATGAGTATGGTGAATCCCTACTCCTTTTTCATGCCATTGAATCATTTAAGACTAATTTTTTCCTTCTTCTACTTCTGTGTTTAGTGTAAACTCATGGATGATTGATCTAGTCATGTGATGATATGGTTCTCCTTAAATTTTGTCTTATTCTTATTTCCTATATGTAGTTGGTATCTCTTTTATAGGTTGCAGTTAGTGTAATATTAGTTTTATTGCATTGAATAGAAGTGGAAACCAAACTATCCCTCATAATATTACTTGAATCCTTAACTTATTTACAAAATACTGATGTAATAGTACTAAATAAGATGTTGTGTTACTATAGTTTTATCTCATGGTTTATTGTGCACTCTCAAATAAGTGGATAAGATCAATACATTTGGTGCATCACCCATTTTATTTTCATTTTAATTTTCTCTCTCCCTTTTCCTTGTAGTTGAGTAGGTGTAGTGTTAGTATTAGGTGTAGAATCAAGGGAGCCAACTCTCTATAGAGGTTTTCTCTAGTCATAGGCCACTCAAAAACTTAGAAAGTTCTCATTGTGTCAATTGGGTGAGGAGACCTAAAACACCTCCTCAAAGGGTGTAACTAAAAGTGATAGTAATTTTTGGCATGATCAGTGGGACTAGTATTCAAATCAATTCATCTATTTATAGATTGTTGGTGTTTTCCTTAAATACATCAACATTTTTGAGGCATATATACAAACATCAATGGAGACTTCAAGCTATCTACAAATGGTTTAAGAAGTCCAAGTCCATAGAGAGCATTAATTGATATGTATTTCAATCTTCCATTTTTTGAAAATGCATCTTTTCTACCTTCATATCCTTCATATCAAGCTAAAAATGTTTAAGGATTCACCCTAAGTGGCCCTAAACTACAAAGATATGAGTTTTCTCATGACACTTTCCTCCCTCCTACGCCAACTCATATTTCATGTTAGCCTTGGCAAATTTATGTTCTTTCCAATTATCCTAAAAAAAGTATGCAAGAGATAATACTTTACTTTGAGATATAATATATGGAGAATGTTAGGGAAAAAGAGTACAATAGGCATGAAAAAGAGATTGAATATCATATGTATATACATCAAAAAGAGGTAGAGTCATTGAAGAGATATAATGAGGCTACAAGATAGAAAATACAATAATTACCCATGAGAGTACAAATAATTGAATTTAAAATCCCAATTTGGAAATAAGAAAAACCTCTTATTCCTAGTTTTAAACAATGTCCTTCAAATGAATCCACTTGTTTCAAAATCCTAAGCTTTAGGACTCCCAATCCTATGAAAGAGCCTTTGCTTGTGCAAATTCCACCCATTATTCCCCAAGTTCCTCAAAATCCTCAACCAAGAAATTTTCCATATTTCTTGATCTCCTCATCTAATCATCTAGTTTGAGTTATTCATGAAGATCAAGGCATATCAAAATGTGACAGGTTGATTATTGAGTGGAAAGAGAAGAATAAAGCATCCCTAGGACAAGTTTATTTTCATCATATATAAGGATTTTTGAATGAAACCATCACTTACAAAACTCAAATTCCTCCTAATGCCTCTTCAAACCCAAAGCCCATTCAAGATCAACCCATAATGCCCTATATTCCTATGCCACTAAATGGAACTTATTTCCCTCCAACCATCTCCCTTTTTGAAGGAGGCCCTATCTTAAGGAAAGAAAAAGAAGAACATCTAGGTGAAGAAGAGAATTTGTTAATAAATGATGATGAATACATGGCCACATGGTAGCCTTATTAGACTAAGTACTCTAGTTATAGAATGTTGAATATTTGTGCCATTAAAATGGAAGAATCAAACTTAAAATGATAGGATAAATAGATTTTTTATGAAGAGAGGTCAACTCTCTCTAATCAAGAATATAATCAAGGGAATGATCAAGAGTTACATTGGTAAAATGAGCTTTCATTTGAAATATAAGAAGATCATGTTGCAGTCCTTGAGGAGCAAAATCAAATTACAGCTATAGGTGAGTCTCAAGAAGTATATCATGAAAATGTTCAAAAATGATGGTTATAGTAGGTGTACAATTAGACATTCTTCAATATATTCCTAGTGGCTAAGAGAAGGTAAGAATATTAGATAAACTCCCTTATTTCATTGAAAATGATGGTAAAAAATAAGAAAACTAGTCTTCTTGGCATAATATTGGTGAAGAGGAAGCTAAATTTGAAACAAGAGATATCAACTCTCATGATCAAGAGGAAGGATAATCAAATAAATCACCATTTACATTAGGAAGTTCACATTGTTTTATACCTAATTTAGCATAATATACATAATGAGAATGATAACATTGAATAAGAAGACACAAATCCATTTGAATAATTATCACTTGGTGTGGTATAAGAAGACTTTAATAGTGAATAAATCATCTAAGAAAATCATGTGTTTCAAGGAGAATTCCCTGATCAATTTGACATCATCTTACAAGCACAATCACAAGGAGACACTATTCAACATGAGATTGTTATACTAGTTGAAGAAGATCCCAATAAATTAATTGAATGGGCCAAGGACTATTTTGAGTTTCAAAAACAAAGTGAGTAAGGTGCATATTTTAGTTCCTTATCTATTCTTGATGTGGACACCTCTATACCATCCCTCATGAAGTCAAAGGAAGATATAAATGAGCCACAAACATGTGAAACATTATTTAAAGACTTGTTTGAGGTCAGAGAAATAGGTTATGTGATTTTGTAAAGAGACTATAATATGATTAAGGTAGAGGAGGGTGGTCCTCTAAGCATGTGATCTCAAGAGTCTAGTTCACTTGATATGGATTTATTTAATTTTGTCAAATATAGTTATCTAATAAAATCATGTGTTTCATGGAGAATTCCCTGATCAATTTGACATCATCTTACAAGCACAATCACAAGGAGACACTATTCAACATGAGATTGTTATACTAGTTGAAGAAGATCCCAATAAATTAATTGAATGGGCCAAGGACTATTTTGAGTTTCAAAAAAAAAGTGAATAAGGTGCATATTTTAGTTCCTTATCTATTCTTGATGTGGACACCTCTATACCATCCCTCATGAAGTCAAAGGAAGATATAAATGAGCCACAAACAAGTGAAACATTATTTAAAGACTTGTTTGAGGTCAGAGAAATAGGTTATGTGATTTTGTAAAGAGACTATAATATGATTAAGGTAGAGGAGGGTGGTCCTCTAAGCATGTGATCTCAAGAGTCTAGTTCACTTGATATGGATTTATTTGATTTTGTCAAATATAGTTAACATTTTCTTGATTAGTTTTCAAAAGTTGAAGAATATGACATTATTTGAAATAAAAAATGAGTATACCTCAATAAGGAGTGGCATTACTACCTTAAGCTCTTTCAACATATTGATAATATTTTTAGGCCTATATATCCAAGTGAGGACATTAATAAGGTGGTTTCCAAGGTTGGAGAACATGTTTAAGAAGATTTTAATCAACGAAGATCTCAAGTAGAACCTAGTGAATCTATTATGTGGTATTTTAGTTCCTTAAAGATATTTAACAAATTTTAGTAGTTGAAAATCCAATTGACATAACTCAAGATGTCATAAAAACCTAAGAATATTGTTCTAGTGAGCCAATATAGGTTAAAGTTGTAGTTATTCCTATGGATCAGAATGTGATCACATTAGAGAAATTTCTTAGTGTTTAAGAGAAACATAAGGTGAGCATTAAACATAAATTATAGTTTTTCTATATTGGAGATATGTTTGATTCAGTTGATTCACTTAGAGACAAGTCAAAGAGGTTGATAAGTAGGAAAACCGTTGATCCAACTATAATGGCATTCAAACAATAACTTATTCCTCATATTTTTCAACCACATGGAGAGGACCTGAGAGGATTCTACTTTGATCCAAGTGGAATGGAGGTATTTTGAGTCTTTTACATAGTATTTTAACTTTTTTTATTTCTATAAGTGCTTGTAATACATGTTTTCCTAGTGGTTTGCTTTTGTCTTTTCCCTAAGCACCTCATGGCATAGGTGTGGTATCTTGTTGTAATATGCGTCTTGTTTATTATGTGTTTTGGAAGGTATATTTAATTGTATCACTTGTTATCAAGGATTTAAATAAGTTTTTAGGGTCTAAGTTAGGTTTGTTGTTGAGTGATGAGTGACTTTATATCTTAATGGACTAATAAGGCTACTAGTCTAGATGTTTATCTAGCTAACTAACCCCTATAAGTTGCCAAAAATATTGACCTTTTTGCTTCCTAGGTCAAAATGCAACCCTTTCCACCTAAAACTTGATCATTTCATCAATTTTTCTTACAATATGATTCTAAACGAGGTCTTTTACAATGCAATTTAGCATAGGTTAAGGTAATTTAGAAAATGTTAAGGTTAGTTTATACAAGTTAAGGTAGACTTGATCCATGATGAGGATAAGAGGTGGTGATAATATAAGAAGAAATGGTGTATCATAGTGTTCCATAATGGATATTATGTCTAGGATTAAAGCTAATGAGATAACACATTTTCTTTTTTAAGCTTTTGGAGATATTAAGGTATTCATTTGTTTTGATATATTGCTTGTTACAAGGTTGTAATGCAACCACCTTGAAAACATCAAGTTTAAAGGTATAAAACCATGAAAGAGATGTATTTGGTACTTTTGGTACTCATTGGAGATCATTTAATACTTCATTATACCGTACACTTGGTCAAAGTGTCAAAATGTTTCAGTTTCAATGTAAAAGTGGTAGTTATAAAGGTCTTACATAGACTGCCAATGTAGAATAACATATTTTTACAGGTGATCATATTTAATCAAGGTGATAGGGGCCCATTACAAATATTTCAAGCATTCCTCAAGCCAAAATCATGCTAAAAATGAAGTTTTAGACTTCTTCAAGGTAGAAAACCATTCAACTTCTCCATTACGTCATTGACAAGCATAAAGAGGTCAATTTAATTAGATTAGTTCATGAAGGAGAGAGAATGATAGGCTTAATTAAATTAGGGGATGCTTATAACCACTATTCCCTCCAAATTCATGGTAAATTTTTTGAGTTTGAGATCATGTGTTATGAATCATCTTTAAGAAGCTTGTAGCCTCTAAAACCCTTGTAAAGCCCCTATGCTCAGTTTTCTCAACTCACAAGAACTTACGAGCTCATTTTTGTAATATAAGGGTTTTGTGAGTTCTTAAAAGGTCTTAAAATCCCTCTCAAACCATCTCCTAACATCCATTTTTCATGTGAAAGCATTGAATTGACAAATATATATATATATAAATATATATATATATATATATATATATATATATAAGACATGTTAAAAACTTTAGCATAGAGGGTTTGATGTCTATAGAGGGGTCAAATTTATTTGGGAGTTCATTTGTAGGTTCTGAATACACATCCTATTAACATCTAAAAGGTCACCAATATTTTCCTCAACATAAGGTCCTATAGGTTTGACAACATGATGATCATCTATAGATATCTCTTAGTATCTTGCTAATAGATTATGCAGACCTAAAAGATAGATTGTTTGAGGTGTTTCTAGACATGAGCGGGATTATAAATTAGTTATAAGCATTGTAATCAATATTTCTGATCCCATAAAGCTTCTAAAATAAAATATGCCTAAATTACAAAAAGATAAACTAATCATGCATATTAGGCTTGACCATGTCAAGACTATATGTGTAAGTATGAAGAGTAGGTGTAAGTTTGGTGCTAAGCATGAGGATTAGAAGTTTATGATAATTGTGAAGAAACATGGACACTTCAAGGATGTTTGTATAAGTATATATGAGAATAAAACATCATAAAGGGATAAATATTACCATGATTTTAGGTCTCTTGATTATAAGTCCTGTGATGTTCTTAATGGAGATGGAGAGTATGATTTTAAGCTTGAAATAGACACCTATAAGCCTACCTACAAGAATATGGAGGGTATGATTTTATTTATTAAACATGAGGATAAATAAAGTAATGTGAGGTGTTAATGACCTTATAAGATATGTATAAAGTGATTATATCCTTTCCATGAAGAGATATCATCAGGTGAAATCCAAAATCACTTGAGAGAAGGTCTAGTAGGCTTGTAGAGACCTAAAAAGACAATTTTGCCTTTGAGACTCAATCTATAACAAAAAAATAGAGGGATTGGTTTATCATTATTTTAGGTGATCTATAATACCTCAATAAAACATTAAACAAGTTGTCAAACCCTACATTAACCTCCTCTAAGATAGGTTTCAAGTAAGTAAGGTTAGAGTAAACATCAATGATATAGGCCTACATATAGAAAATAGAGGGAGAACATGCAAGTTTCAAATGAAATTTGAAATGTGAAGGATAATTTGAGGTACATTTAATAAAATTTCAATAATGATGGTATAGGTGATTAAGAGAAGAAAACACTAATTGATGGCAATTAGGGTCAAAATGCTTAAGCTACCTACAAACCCTTGCTATGGGTTAAAATATGTTTTAAGAATTTTAAGGGGTTAAAATACATAAAAAAGTGTTTAGATAACATATAGGAGATGTATCAGACCTCATAGAATCATATTTAACCAAAAATAAACATTTAAATGACTTTTTTCTCAATACAGTCACTCAAATGCACACTTACAGTCTTGTAAACCCTGAGAAGGTCAATTTCATCATGTGAGAAGTCAGAGGAGAAGATGAATGGGGTGTAATTGCCTTAGGAGATGATAATAAGTTTTTTACACTCCAATTTATTGTCATTTATTGATCAATTAAGTCCTTATTCTCTATGATCAATTGTTAAGAATGCAAAGACCTAAAAACTACCTTTTTGACCCTAAAAAATTGATGATTGAGATTTATTGTTTAATAGATCCTATTACACTTAAATGACCTTGAAAAAACCTTGAAGTCACCTTAAATTATCATAGGCACTTGTTGGATCCAAAGTCTTTGCACATGTGGAGAAGTACAAGAAAACTATCTAAAATTGAACTTGTTAGGACTAATTTCATGTTTTTTAATTGTGTTTGAACTTCTTAAATATTGGAAAAAACTATCCAAGTTTGTAAAAATGTTTAATTATGTTATATTATTCATATCAGAGGTCTCCATGGTGATAAATCAACTTTCAATTCACTAATCAAGCCTTAGTGAAGAATATGCTCATACTTGCATTGAGAGAGTGGGGTTACAGACCTCTTCAAGATTATCAAGAGTGTGATAACCTTCAAAGAATATATTTAAACACAAAATATAATCCTTTAATGAATCTCTAAGGAATAATAAAGTCAATTTCTCAAGTCACATGTAGTTCACTAGGTATTTTGTTTAAGAACCTTTAAAGAAGCATACATGTCTCAATCAACTTGTTAAGCTTGTCTCATGTGTAATACATTTTAGAGACTCATAAAATTATTAAAACACATTAAATTCTAGTTTGGAGGTCATGAAACATAGACAAAATTTCAATACAGTTCTTAATCCTACATGAATCTCCTATTGTATGAACACTTGCAGCCCTTCCAAACTCTTTTCTAGTAGGTTATGAAAGCTAATCCATTGAAGATGGTATATGATATTGAAAATAAATTAAATTATATTATACAAGACCTAAATGAAGTGACAAGATATGGTGTAAATATTCAAACAAGGACCAGACTTAATATAAGATATGGACTTGTCCTCATTAACTCTCTTTGGTTTAAATATGCTAAAACATGAAACTATAGGATCTAATGACAAAGATCGATATGAGAAGATGTATAACCTTAAGTATCACTTTAAAAAGGTTAAATATGGATTAAAATGGACAATAAAGGTGTATAAGATGTTCAAGAGATCAAGTATGCCCTGTGTCAAGATTTGGATTGCTCTTCAAGACCTCAACTTGTAACTCCAATCAAGAAAGGGCAATTTCAAGGGAAGAAAGATAAGTCATAGGAGTTTAAGATAAATTTATACACCACCTCTAATGAGGTCATCATCAATCCAAGCCAACACATGCTGAAGATGAATGATATGACTACTTTTCTACCTTCTCTTGGCATTGTAACTGATTTAATGATGGATGATAGTCATCATAAACTTTTCCCAAGTCTTCTCTCTCTCTCTCTCTCTCTCTCTTAATTTTTATATATATTTGGCCTTGAGTGTATTGTAAATGATCCTCCTCATGAGTATGGTGAATCCCTACTCCTTTTTCATGCCAATAAATCAATGGAGATTATATTTGCCTTCTTTTACTTATGTGTTTAGTGTAAAATCATGGATGATTGATCTAGGGATGTGAGGATAAGGTTCTCCTTAACTTTTGATCTCATTTTTCTTGCCTCTATGTATTTATTATCTCTTTTATAGGTTTTAATTAGTGTTATATCAATTTTATTACATTAAATATAAGTGGAAGGAAAATTATCCCTCCTAATATTTCTTGAATCCTTAAACTCTCTATAAAACACTGATGCAATAGGACCAAATTAGGAGTTGTGTGACTATAGTTTAGTATCATGGTTCATTGTGTACTCTCAAATGAGTAGATAAGATCAAGACATTTAGTGCATCACCCCTTTTATTTTCATATTAATTTTATCTCTCCTTTTTTCTTGAAGTTGGGTACGTGTATTGTTAGTCTTAGGTGTAGTATCAAGGGAGTCAACCCTCTGTAGAGGTTCTCTCTAGTCATAGGCCACCCACAACCTTATAGAGTTACCATTGTGTCAATTGGGTGAGGAAATCTAAGACACCTCCTCAAAGGGTGTAACTCAAAGTGAAAAAAAATAGTAAACATGATAAGGCTAAGGCTTCCTCACCTAGTGATGGTTACTCCTTAGAAGGTACTCAACTAATTCCATACCAATGAATCTACCTACATATAGTGGAGGCATTGATTATGTATTTCAAACTTTTTTCCCTAAAATTACTATTTCCTTGTCTTATATGAGAAACCAAAATGATACAACTCAAATATCAATTTAAATTCATATATCTACCCAATCTATGAGTACACCTACTTTGGTGACTTTTCAAATATATAACCTAAAATACCAAGAGGTGAAAGCTCTTGTCCAAACTATAAATTTTTTGCAAACTAAGATCATAAATATTGAAAAAAATCTATGAAATAACCATATGCTATTAATTCACAAGAGGTATTGCATAATCCGCTCATGCTAGAGATATCTTTTAACCCCTTTCCAAAAAGTTTTGTTGCACATAAGTTCACATTTTATGATGGTATGGGCGATCCTAAAAATCTTTGATCTTTTTATGTGACATGCCTTGATTATGCCTCTAATGATAAACTTTTTACCAAATTATTTCCAAGAATCCTCAAGGATTATGATTTGAGGTGGTTATATGATTTACCAACTCAATAAATAAACACCTTCAAACCTCTTATGGATTATTTTTTTGCACACTTATCTATTAACATTACTAAAAAGTTTTCCTATGCCTAAATTGTAAAAATAAAGCAAGGAACCAATGGAGATATTAATGAGTATGTCTTGAGATATAAGACAATGTTGGATAAAATGACCAATCCTATGGTAGATAAAGAGATTTAAGATATTTTCAAGAAATTATGCTTGCTCCTTTACATGAGTCCATTATATTAAAAAAATTCAAATCTTTTGATGATTTATTCCATATAGTTTGTGATCTTAAAATGAAACTTATCTCTTTGAGCAAACTTAAATATGTGGCAAATATACCAACTACATCTAAATCTAATACAAAGTTTGCTATCAAACCAAGTTATAAGGTCAAACCTCTTGGGCCTAAAAAAGAAACAACCATAATGGCTAATGTGGATTCATATCCACCTAATCGACTTGTCTTATCCAACACACCATAAATATAATTTACATGCTTACCTGAGTCTCCCATTTCATTACTCTCATGGCTTGTAGAGTGTCATGTTATATCTCTCATTCATCCTATAGAGGATGATATGATTAGACCTCTACCCAAAGGGTATGATGCAAATGCTTATTCTAACTATCACTAAGGCCCTAGGCATTTTACAAACATATGTTTCACCTTGAATAATAAGATCCAAGACCTCATTGATGACCAAAATATTACATTTGATGATCCTTCAAATGAATTAGGTTCACAACCTGGTGACCACAAGAAGCAGAAATTTTTAGCAATCATTTGAAAGATCATTTAAAGAAGGATCCAAAAGTGTAAATGGCATATAATTCACACCTTCCTCCATCTCATTATGATCACCCACTAGATGGGATTATTGGTACTTATACACAATATACACCTCATACGATTCAGAGACCCTTTATTACTTTCAATGATAGTGAGATTAGGGATGATGGCTTAGATTTTAATTCTTTATTCATTCAAGCATACTTGATCATCAAACTATACACAATGTTATTATTTTTAATGGTGTAATCAAAAAAATTTACACCATGACATTACTCACATTAAGGTTATACAAATCATGATTTACATACTTTAACTAAGTCAATTAGAGAATTTGATGGGACCTCATAGTAAGTTCTAGCTAAGATTGATTTACCTTTACAAGTGGGTCCCACCCATTTGGTTATTACCTTCTCAGTCATACCTTCCATGGGTGTCTTCGATATGTTATTGGTATGACTTTAGATATATACATTTTGAGCAATACCTTCTATAGTGCATAGGTGTGTTAAGTACATTCATGCCAATCAGGTAATTAAAATTTATAGAATTCTATATTAAAATCCTCCTAAGCAAAATAAATTTATACCCAGGTAATTAATTATAAAACCTCCTAAGGTTAATATTTTGAAAAAGCATAAATAATAGGTAATTCCCTTTACCAAGTGACCAGTATGTGAGAGACCATTGCATCAGAGATCCATAGTGGGTTCCATAGAATATTCATCTATGATAGACCATATTCATATATATAGGTCACCTACAGATGTTCTTATTTATCATGTTCCAAAAAAACCATAAATCACTCAATGATGGGTTTCATGAACTCCTACTCCCACTATTTATGCTTCACAACCACGAAGTCCTATTTTACATATGTAGAGCATCAAAGATACTATAATGAAATATATTGCACCTATACATGATCCTTGATAATGTCATTAATTTATTACACTATGTTTACAATGGGAATATATATATGAACATACTTTGGATGAGATCATAGAATAGTCTTTTCCTTTCACATATGCCAAAAATACCAAAAACATGAAAAAAAATTAAAAAATCCAAAAATATTTTTAGCATTTACATATCCTATTAGCTCATTAACATATATGTTATTGGTTCCATGTTGGTAGATGGCATATCAATATTTCCTATATACACATGTTTCATACATCTTTTGAGTGTGATTCAGACATATACATATACATGATATATGCACTTTTGGATGTTGGGTTTTCCATCTACTCATGCCACTAGGATGTGGGCCATCCAATTCTTTGATCACAATAAATTCAAGTGATATAATTATATAGTCATTTTAAATTATCATATTTGAGATTATGGGCTCACACATTCCTCTATCTATGCTTATATATTTCTAGTGTATTTGATATGCTATTTGTATACACATAATATTTTCAAACTTGATCAATTATTGATACTTTCTATCTTATAAGAACACATAAAGTCTCAATATCTCTGAGTGCATGTCTTAAGGGTAGCATCGAGAAAGGGGTGGGTAGACCTTTGGTGCTTCACAAGATTGTTTTCCCTTATTACCACTTGTTATCTACACACCCATCTCCTAAAAACATTTTTCTAAGATTTTTATCCTATTTTTTACCTTCCTCTAGTCATTTTTCACCTTAATTAGCCCTTCCCTAGATTAAAATCCTTTTTTATGATTTATATTACATTGTTAGCCCCATCAACATTGTACTCTAATTAATAAAACTTATTTAGGGTCTATGTTGGACCCTGGTTGACCTAGACTGAGATCTAATTTGCTTTTTTTAATAATGATATAAGGTAGAAAGTGTTGAGCTTATTGGCCTAAAATTTAGGAAAGAACTAGGGTTATATATACCTATATAAACACATCCATTTTATCATTTATAGAGAGAAGAAGAAGAAGAAGAAGAAGAAGAAGAAGAAGAAGAAGAAGAAGAGATATATCTTGTTCATATGCTTATCCACCATTCTACTTGAGGAAAATAACTCAAGGTTTCATAATTTATTTGGAGATACATATTTTGTCATGTGGAGAAGTCTTTTGGATACATTTATAGGTTGTGTAGCCTAGAGCTGATTTATCCTTGTCATCCTTACATACCAAAACAACATCTTATGAAACACCTTGACCAAGGGAAAGATTGAGGCTTGGTGGGTTCATCTTCAAAGGTTAGTATTCCTAACTTTATTCTTCCTTTGTAAGAGTAGATAAATATGAATTTATACTTCTCTCCCATATATTAGGATTCTGTATAATTGACATGAGTATATGTCTTCGATGCATGTCTAATTTTTATGTTTATTACCCCCACTTTATGCCACAAGATTTGGTGAGCACTAGATTATATTTTGATTTAATTGTTATTAGTTTAGTGAATATGAAAACATAGGACCTAGTTAGGGTCATTGCATAATTTTACTTGACTAGAGGCTTTAGAACCCTCCATAGTGATATTATTAAGGTAAGATATCCCTTGGATAGATCTAGTGGATCCATATTGGTCATGACCCTAAATATCTAATGTATTCACAATCAAAAGTGTAAGTAGGATTTATCTTCTTCGAACTAGGATTGATTTATAGATCTGTTGCATTTCCCATTGCATACATTTTGGTGAACTTGACATGAATCTAACCCTTACAAGTTTTCTTTCATGCTATCATTTTTATCATTTTATCATATTTTTCCATATTTATAATACTATATCAAAATAGTCATTATAGTTTTAAATTTTTGTGCACAATTTTAACACATAATCACTGTAAAATGACTCTATTGTATCTATGTAGGTCTTCATCAGTTACAAGTTACTGGATAGAATAGGTTAACATAGTACTCTTCTTCAGCTCCAAATTAGCATACACTATTAAACATATTGAATTTATGATATGATTATTTTTGAAAACATACAAATTATAAAACACTATCGAACATGTCAACCCTATTCCTTATTCTTTTTTAACATACAAGGTTTTGTAGAACTTGGTTAAACTAGTTGACCTAATTTGTAGAATTTAAAAGCAAAAATCAAGGCATTTCATCATAAAATTTATAATCCTAACCATATTCAAGCACACCAAGGCTCATATATTTCCTCTCTCTATCATTTTAGTACTTTATTCAGTTATATTTTTCACAAGTTAGTAGTCTTCAAAACTACAACCCTATAACTAACTAGGTTGACCTGGTCGAATTAGTTCTATATCATGCCTTCTATCTGAGAGACATAGCCAACCTATTAAAATTTATTCTTAAGGACTTTGATTCTAAAAAATAGTAGAAACTTATTTGATTCTATTATGTAATGTTTTCATATAGTGTCACTTAAACTGACTCTGTACTATTCTCAATTAATGAATCAATAACTATTTACCAGTAATTAATTCACATTTTTATTTCATCTATTTGTATGCTTAGAGTGACTCACATAGTATAAATATGTGTTTTTTAAAATTACCATTTTAGTTACACTATTTTAATATTTTTCACACACTACCAAATCACATAACATTCAAAATGTATTTAAACATTTGTCTTCCCAAGGCCTACCTACTTGGATTTCAATACCAAGGGGGAAGCTGACTTGGTTTTCTAACCAAATAAAAATTCATGGTTAATTATATATATTAGAAAATCACATGACACCCTTATCAATATAGGATTATAAAGTGAGGGGTTGGGCCCCAATACCAAGCCAGTACCATTTCTAATACAGATCCCTTTCAACCCAAACTTCTTGAAACCATCCATAGATTGCCTTTCTAGTTCCCTATTTTAGCCAAATCTCCTATCCCATTTAAATCAAAACTTTCTAATAATTTAATAACAATTAGGATGACCACTTAGTATTTACTATTCAGTTGATTTATTTCTCTCTGATCATTGCATGTTGTATTGAAAAAACTTGCATTGGCCAACATTGGTGCAAGGTTTTATATTATGTTCTCCAATTAGACCACTCACATTGATTCAATTATTTGTATGTTTGCTTTCATTTTTGATTCACTTATATTTTAAAATTTTCCCCTATTTTAGAACACTATCATTCTAGTTGATACGCTTTACTATAGACTATATTTTTCTTCCTAACAATAGTACACAATTAACCTATATGACTGTGTCTTCCTATTTATTACTTTTTTAGTTTTTAGATTTAGCAGTACATAGTAGATTTGTATGATTGTGTATCCTTATTAACCTATTTTATCTCCTTATTTTCAATATAGAGTCAACATAAATGAATTTATATTATTCTTTGCCTCTTAGGTTATAACACAGATTCAAATTGCATGACTCTGTATCCTTTTTTCTCACTTTGTCTTTGCACCATCTTTGTCCTTATTAACCCTTTTATCTCATCATGAAATTCCTATTTGAGGGTAAAATAGAGTTTAACTCAATATATATGATTATATTTATAAATCCTAATAGGTTTTCCCATAAACAACTTGTGGTTCCTACTATAGATGAAAGTAATGTGCATATGGTCACTCACAATACAAATTTTGGGACTTTTCCTAATACTTATTTAGTTTTAAACCCTCTATTTTAATCATTAATGAATTTCCTCAACATTAAGGACAATAACCTTCTACTATTTATCATCTTATGATAAGTGGTCAAATAGAATAACCCCATTCACCTTCCCCCACATTCTCACATAGATTTGGGGGCAATACCTTTTTTGCCTCACAACCTCTTCCTTCTCTTTTGACCCCTTATCATATTATGACCTATTATTCTTTGATTTACTCAAAATTAATGCCAAGTATCTCTACTAACATTTTAGGTTCCACATCTAGTGGGCCTTTTCCAAGACCCACTTTTCTCAATTCCTCCACTAGTGCATCATTTGATACCTAGGGTAATCACACCACTATTACTTATTCTTCTAATCATTCTACTAGTGCATATTTTTTAACCCAAAAAAGTCATGCTACTAGTGCTTCTTTTACTCAAAATTCCTCTCAAGTTACTAATAACATGCATACCACCACTCATAGTGGTATCCAAGCCACTAGTACCAATGCTAATGCTTCACATGTTATGAATAACACCACTCAAACCCATCAAATTTTGTTGCAAACTATTAACCAAATGAACAATTTACAAGTTAATAATGCCATCCAAATTATGCAAATGAAAAATCATCTTATTCATCTCCAAAATCACCTTCAATAGGTTTCATGGGGAGTGCATAACTAAAATGTCTTCCCACCCCCCCTTAGGGATTCCCATGATAATATTATCCCTCAACCTCCTCTTATTAAAAAAAAATCAAACACCTTCAAAACAAACCTCTTACACCTCAAATTTCTAACATAGATATAGGAGGTATCACCCCTACCATTAATTATAATGGATTAATCGATCCTACCCTACACTTAAAAACATTTGGAAATCTATACAAAGATTGGGTTAAGTTAAACACTTTTGCCATTACCAAGATCTAAGAAAAAATCCTCTCTAAAGATGATTTAGATTGGTATAACCAACTCAAATCTCATTCCATCACTAGTTTGGAGGATCTAGTTAATGCTCTAGTATAAGAGTTTCAAACTAGTGACCTCCCTAAATATACCTTGGCTCATTTTATTAATTGTAAACAACTTGAGATAGACACTGCACAAGCTTTCATCAAATGGTGGAAGACCTTATCTAATAAGTGTGAACATAACATGATAGATTATAACCTCTTTCATCTATTCACCAATGCTCTCTATGATAAAATAAATAGAATATAAAATATGTATGCAATATAGATGAATAAATGATGACAAAGAGTACATAGAATTGACACAGTACACAAGAATTTAAAGTGGGAAAACCTTCAAGAGGTAAAAACTCATGAAGATGATATTCAATAATTGAAAAACTCTACAACACAATACAAAACCTTCCCTTCTCACTTCTTCATGGAACCATTATAAATATTTGGCACATGCAAATATTAAATTCATTAAGTGTATTTTCAGTGAAAAATACAATAGGGGTAAGACCTTATTTATAATAAATGTGAGGGGAGGTGACTGTTGTAACCAACGGGTCCAACCTTCTCAAGAATCATTTAAATTAATTGATTAATAATAAATCATAATATTTTATTATTTATTTACATGAAGTTTTCACCTTGTGTTTAATAGATAATAAATTATTATTATTTAATAATAAACCAAAGTATACTAAGGGTCTAAATTAGCCCACTTAGATATTAAATGTTCTAACATTTCCCCTTAATTCTAAGTGGGCATAAATGTCATAGTCACCTTAATACAAGAATTATATTATGTACACAATTAAATGATTTAAAAAACTTCATCATGCCAAACATCAGCTTTTAAAACAAAATGAATTATAATCTATAAACTACTATAAAGTAAGTATAGGCTAGCATGATAGTGAGATTACATCTCACAATTTTTCATGAATAATCATCTAAAAATATTTTTAGCCTTTTATAACATAAGAACCTCCATTAAAAAGTATGTTTTTATGTATTAGGGTACAAAAGTAAAACTTCTACATGAATTTTAATTAAATCACATAACTTCCACATGAAGTTTATAATTCTTTACAATGAGAATAAGTATAGAGAAGAAAAAAGAACAAATGGCCATTAGGAAGTGGCATTGCCATGTGCACTCCCTCTCAATGGCAACTTTGAGAGGCCTAGCATTACACGAAACTAACAAAACTTGGTGTCACTAAGTGAGTTTTTGAAGATATCTACCACTTTCTCATCTGTATGATATAACTATAGAGCAATATCATCATTGAGGACTTTATCTTAGATAAAATATACATGAACTTCAATATGTTTAATTTTTTGGTGTTGTATTAGATTTTTTACTAGAGTTATACAACTTTGGTTATCACAATGAAGGATGGTACTATGAAAAATATTCAAATGAAGTTTTCCCAATATCCTTCATAATCACATGGATTCTTTGGTAGCTTACATATCATTTTTTTACTCTACTTTATTAGAATAGATAGAGATAGTAGGTTTCTTCTTGATGCTCCAAGTGATAGCACATGTACCAAACTTTTTCACATATCCAAAAGTAGATTTGTAATTTAAAGTATCACTAACATGGTCAACATCATAATAACAATATAAATTAGTATTATCAATAGATGAATACAATAAACCATAGTTTACAGATCCTTTAATATAATGAAGAATACATTTAGCTAATTTCTAATGATCCAAATAAGGATCCTGCATAAATATAGAAGTAACACTCACAACATATGAAATATCTAGCCTAGTAATGGTTAGATAAATCAAAATTACAATAAGTTATTTATAAAAAGTAGGGTTAAATTTTTCACATGAAAGTTTAGGATCAAATTTAACATATAATTTAATAGGAGTAGTCGTAGATTTACAATCAAGCATGTTAAACTTAACAAGAAGATTATGTGCATACTAAGATTGTGATACAACAATTGAATTTTTATCTTGAAATATAGTCATTTATAAAAAATGATGTAGAATACATAAATCAATCATTTCAAATATTTAACTTAGTTTAACCTTATATTTATGAATTAAACTTGTTAGATTACTAGTAATCAACAAATCATCAATATATAATACAATTATAATCAAAAGACCATTTTTAACTTAACAAAGAGATCATTATCTAAATAACAATTAAAAAAACCTAATTTAAAAAAAAAAAAAAAATTTTAGAATATCAAGCTCAATAAATTTTTTTAAAACCATAAAAATATTTTTTTAAGTTGCATACATAATGTTATTTATTAGGATCAATGATATCTTTAGGCTAATTCTTGTAGAATTCTTCTTCTAAATCACCATTTAAAAATACATTCTTGACATCTATTTGGTGGATAACCCAACTATTTTGGGTTACAAGAGTAATAAAAAGTCTAACAATACTAATTTTTGTTATAGGAGTAAAGGTTTCAACATAGTCAATTCTAGATTTTTGAATAAACTTACGAGCAAATAATCTACCTTTAAATTTATCAATTTTACCAATTAAATTATATTTAATTTTATAAGGCCACCTACAATTGATAATATGCCTTTTACGTGGAGGAGGGATAAGATATCAAATTTGATTTCTAATTAAGGTATTATATTTAGCTTACATAATAACGTCCATCTAATTTATTTTTAATTTTAATAATAGAATTTATAATTTTTTCATCACCTTTCATAGGTGTAGTTAGCAATTCAAAGATTAACTTAATAATATTGGAGAGATGAGTTCTCCCATGCATGGATTCAAAGAGTTTTCAAGTATTTTTAGGAGACTCCTGATTACCAATGTGGATAAGTAATTCATCCATAACACTTTACAATATAATTGACATAGCTTCCTACAATTTTTGTTGAAATGCATTGATAAGTTCAGGGGTCACATGTCATCTAGAAGAAGATTTTTTAGTTATAATGACAACATTACACAACTTACGGGGCATAAATTTAGTTTTAACATGAATATTCCATACATTATAGTTATTTATATTAAGCATTTGAGATTTATCCAAGAAAAAATGAGGCAAAGCCATAGCTTCCATTTAAACAAGACAGTAAACAAATCATTAAAAAATATATTTTAAATGAATTTTTGAAAGATTTTCAAAATAAATTGAATTTCACATAAAACTATAGTTAATTACACAATTTTTATGCCAAACAATGAAAAAAAATGAATTAAAGTTACACTAATCTAGATGTCAAAATAGTCACACTCAAAATGACCACTTAAACACTATTATTTAAAAATATGTAAAACTTTCAATAAGAGGTTTCAAAACAAAAATTGGACCACATAGATGAATCCAAATTGTGTCAACCTAGATATTGATTGGTTATATGACTATGTTTGTCAAAATATTCTTCACTAGGTCAAAAGTCGAAAAACTAGACAACGGTTAGGGGTTTAACACGTGAGAAAAGTTGGAACATGAACTAAAAAATGGATTTAAAATTAAAATAAATTTAAAAAAATGTTCTTACCAAGTTAAAAAATATTAATTTAGGGGGTTTTGAACTTGGGACCTCCTTAGTTATAAGATCTAGCAAAAAGATAAACCAACAATTCTTCTAGGAATTTTTTTAAAATAATACATGCACTAATCTATCTTTAGACCTTATCTTTCTAATTTTAAAAAAAAAAAATATATAAAAAAATATATTATGTGAGTGTAAATAACATAAGTGAAAAAAATAAAATAATAGCTTTTTATTAATTCTTTCTTTTTCCAAGGTGGGACCCAGGGTTTGAAAAAAAGAAATTAATAAATAGTTTATTTTTTAAACACTTTTTCAAAACTATATGAATTTAAAAACACACCTATAGCTTCAAAATGGCTCCCTTATAGAATTTAAATATCTTAGATCTCCTTTTACAGGTCTTGGATTTTCTTGAAAATTTAGCAACGCTCTTATTTCTGTTTGATAAAAAAAATTGGACCCTCAAAATGTAATTTTTAATGAAGAATTCAGTATTTTTAATTACCCAAGTTGAAGTATGGTGCCCCTATAAATTCTTGGGAGATCCTAGAAACTTGTATAAGCACTCAAAAATATTGAAATTTATTTCAATCTTCTAGAAATTTTTAACAATGAAAGAATTTAAAAAATTGAATTTTGACTAAAAAATTAATTTTTTGAGTTTTTGCAAGCTGGTTATGGTGCCTCAGGCTCAGATGAATAAAAAATTTATTTTAAAAAGCTTTGAATCTTCTAAAAATAACTCTTGTTAATCACCCTATCATCTCATGTCTCTGATTTAATTTGATATTAAATAATAATATATCAAAATATACTAAGGGTCTAAATTAGCCCACTTAGATAAATAAATGGTCTAACACTCTATCCTAAGTTGTAATATTAGGTCTAGACTCTCTCTCTCCATGAAATTTAGAAGAGACAATTAACCAAGCCAAGTGACAAGATTTCCTCATGCATAAATTTGAGCCATCTCAAACTTCTATGGGAACTTGTATGCTCATAAAAAATAAAAAATCATCATGATAATAATGATGGTGTCACTAATTCTTATGATACCATTCATAATATTCAAGCTATTTCTCTTGACCATGCTTTGGAACAAGCTCCCCCTCTTAACTACATCCCTAATTCTCACTTTTATTCAACAAGTAACATCAATGTTCATAAGCCTTAGTGGAATTACAAAAAATTCTACCAAGGCCTCTTCCATGAGAGCTTGATCCCACTCATCCTATGAACTCATAGTACGATCTAAATAAATTTTATTAGTTTCATGCTAGTTGGGGTCATTCTCATGAGAATTGTAGGCAATTACATAAATTAGCTATGGATTTCCTCCCTGTTCGCAATTTTAACCATGATTATCTCATTCATAAATGTTACTAAGCATATGAAATTGCCTTCAAATCTCATGAAACATAAAGTAAAAATCAATATTTGAAATAGGCTAATGCTCATCTAGCCATCTAAAAAAGCCCTCTTTCAATTCATCAAGACAATAATGATAAGCCTACCCCTTCTACCAATAAATTTGATAGTATTAGAGACCCAAATCCTAAAGATAATGTGGTCAACATGACTAATATGTGAAGGGTCATTGCCTTCATTGATTCTCATCCCACACATACTCACCAATCATCTCGCACTTTTTATATTAACCAAGATTCTTCCCCAACTCACCTAATATAATTAGGGAAAGAAGACCTTATCTCTTTTGATGAACCAATTCTAATACCTCCATTAGATAACATTTCTCATACCATTTCTACAATTCCTACAACCTTTTTACCTATCGCCAATGATACTCAACCTTCTAATACCACTTCTTCAAATCTATCTCAAACCAAACCTGCGTCAAATACCTCATATCAAGATAGTCAACCAAATTTTCCCCCAATTAAACCTCCCACATTCTATTGACACATATTTACATTCACTTATGCTCCTCCTTTTGAGGAACTCCTTGAACACTATGCACCTCTATCCAATAGTCCACTTATGGGTTATGGTGAATGGGATCCTATCATGGAACTTACTAAACTCCCATCTCAAATTCCATTTCTTAAACTCATACAGACCTCCCCACATCATTGTAATCACTTTATACATCTCCTATTTGAAATGAACATCCCTCATCTTACCCTAGTAAGATGTGAAGCTACCTTATCTGGTTCATAAGATAGTATTTTACAATAATGCGGAGATATGTCTATACACATTGATGAAACAATAGACACTTCTCTCTCTCTCTCAAATTCCCTATTGATAATATGATTCTTGATGAGATTCTACTTCATGTAGATGATCCTCCCATCTTTATAATAATTAAAATAGGTGACATCTAAATCAAACATACCTTGATTGATGAGGGTTTAGGTACTTGTGTTTCCTTTCTCAACTTTATTAAAACCCTTAAATAGTCTAAATGTAATATTAAGTCCACACGTAGCTCATGTCAAGGCTATGATCAATGGTAAATGCCTCCCTTAAGTTGTGTGTCTTCTTATTACCGTCCCACCTATCACTATTTGAGTGAAGCTTATGATCTTCAATTTTACTCTCTCCTATAATATCTTACTTGGTAGGCCATGAACTCATCACATGAGGGTTGTTGTCTCTTCTACCTAACAATACATCAAGTTCATTCATAATGGTGAAATATATAAGATGCAAGGTGGTACTAAACCTTAGAATTTGGAACAATTCCAAGATCATGGTGTATTCAAAATTATAACCCTTGAACCCTTATCAAATGTTCCATTCCATGAATCTCAATGATTTAATTTCCCTATCAACTCTACATGAGGTTACCATGGTCACCTTAAAATAATGAGGAATATACCACCTAACCTCTTGGATTCTAATGATAATGAGCCTGATGAGATCAATTTAAAGATAAACACTTCCAATCTCTCTCCTCATCTTATTTCTTAGATTTCACCTTCTCTAAAGTCACATTCTCATCAACCACCTAATGATGATATATCCATAATCTTAACTAAGACTTGACACTCTATTCATCATGCCACCTCTAATGAAAATTTCATCCCTACCTATATAATTTATTTTCATACACCTAACTATGATGATGGTTATAGCTTAGATGAACCATTTCTATGAGGTCTTGTTTAGGCTCGAGATGTTGAGATCATTTACTATTTTTCTTATTTATTTCATTATTTCCATTTATCTTATCACATTATGTATTATATAGTTACTAATTTTAGCATTATTCCTCTTGTTCACAGGGTGGAGATTGTACACACACCTATAGTTTTTGAAGAACCTCTTAGGATCATGCTTATGGATTGTGTTATGATTAGCCCCTATCACTTCACTAAATACTATAACCCCTATAGTCAGCTTGCCCCTAAGATGCTTGCTACAATCCTTCAACCCTTTATACATCTCACCCCTCCCTTAGTTGAGCCTAGTCTAGATCTTATTCCCACTCCCTCTCTAGTTGAATCTCTTCTTAATTATATTCCTATTACTCATCTAGTTGAGCCTCATTCAGTCTCTCCATTAGCCCTACCTTCCCTTGTGATGGTTTTCTCCATTTACCATAATTTTCTCATTTTCCCACCCAATGGGATGATCAATCATATTGTGATATTCATAGAGTTATCAGTGATTGGACTAGAGGCTGTAGATTATACTATCCTTCCCCAGATTTCATTTCTACTCCCTTTATTAGTATATCCACAAAATCTACTAACAATTGTATATGTTTCTTCTATGGCATAGATAATCATTCCTCCACTTATTGCCAAAAGATTCGATAATATATATACACCTTGTATCCCACTCTTCCTCAACCTACCAACAAGGCTATATCTCTCCCAAAAGTATTACTTGAGTATATTCCTAAATATGGAGAGGTATATTTTTTGTGACACCAATACGGTACCCATCACATTGATCATTGTTGCATCCTTTAGTAACTTCTATAGTATCACCTTATGACCATTCTTATGCCCACTATCCCTCTTCCCATAGGTCACCCTTGCAATAAGGCTCCCCTTTCTTCCCTTATGGATCTTCCACATATGGACCCTTATCCACCTATAGTTTTTCCACCTATGGTTCCTTCACTCATGGATCTTACTTCACTTTTGGTCCCTTCTCCACTAGTCACTCATTCATATCTCAAAGTTTACACTCATATTCCTTCTCCTGAGTATTCCCTCATGAGAATGATACTTTAGGCATGCCTTCATTTTTTGTTGAGGAGATTTGATGTGAGGTATTTTCCTTGCTTTATCTAAAGATCAATAAAACCCTTGCCACAGTTAGAGTCTAGCTTCATAGAGACTTATTAGATGTTATGGACAATGTTTGTGGATAAATCTACTAGTATTTATGAATGCAACACAATGTTTCTTCATTTCTTTCTTCATTTTGGATTGGATGTGTGCTCTAAATATACATTTATCTAATTCATATAATTTGACATTATATCAAAGTCTTATCTATATTAATGGTTATTTATATTTCACACTTCATATTATTTATGATGTCATTTCATTCTTTTTTTTCTCTTATGGAATATTTTCATGATTACATGTTTTTTCTCTATATGTTCATTTAATTTTTATGGATGTCTTATTTATTTTTCATGATTGTTTGATACCTTATATCTATAACATGGATAATAATTATTGTGACTTATTGTTACAAACCTTGTTCCCCTTAGTCATTCTTTCTTTACCATGGATCAATTATCAAACATGTCATCTCGTTATAATCACATTTTAGCAATCCATATTTGATCTCCCTTTACTCCCTTTATTTCCTTTCACAAACTAAGAATACACATGGTTTAAACTTGAGATAACATACTAGTTCATAGGTAAGCCTAAGTGTTTTAGCCAATCATGTCTTTGGATACTTAGCTTCCTTTAGCCAAAGTCTAAAGCTCATTTGTGTGTCTCTCTTTGTCTCTCATGATTAGTCATTACAAGTCCGTATGGATGAGGAATATTAAATCCATAAAAATTTAAAATCTAAATAATTTTAACAAAAGGTAATAATAAAAAGGCAACATTCAACATTCTAAAAGTCCAATCACCCTAAAAGACATGATTCCAAGCACATATCCTTTTTCTAGTCAAAGCTCAAATTCCATAGTTGGCCTCATGATAGAGTCAAGGTCCATTGGGGTAGGGTAGGATAGTATATTGGGAAAGGAGAATAAAAAAATCTTTTAATGCTACCTATTTTTTCATGCAAGTACCGAATCTTCACAGTAGACCGATGACTCTTTAAGAGGTCTTGAGGAATAGGGAACACATTGTGGAAAGGTAGGTCCATTTTAATTTCCTTATTCAAATAACCAACATGAATTGATCTTAGTATCTCATTTATTTTCCTATACATCTCTGTGCTTACTATGAATGGGTATCCTTTGTATATTGATGGTCACTAGTCACTTAGTGTCTTTCTATGTCCTTAGTGTGCCTCATGTTTCCTAAGGTCTTCTCATAGATGCCTATGTTATGATTTTTACATTCCCTCTTTTATTTCACATAATCATAATATTTTCCTTGAGAAATATTATTTTGTTCACTAATCACTCCCCCTAGATATTTCCTTTGTGAGTTGTAGTGTAAGACCTTGGATGGGACCAAGCCGTACTCATAAATTACCAAATTACCATTCCAAACATCCCATTTAACATATATTTACTATTATTTTCCACATCATTGACATTCCCTTTGTGAGTTATAGTGTAAGACCATGGATAGGATTAGGCCTTCCTCACAAAATTTTATAATACCCAAGTCACAATGAATTTACATACATATGTCAAATTTGAGATAAGTAGTGATTGATTATGAGTTACATGCCATTGACATGCTTCCCATCTTGTTATAGTATGTTTTATGCTTACTTCATTGATATTTCATTTTCATCTTCTTATTTTTTGATTGCATGTA
Organism: Torreya grandis; assembly: GCA_037957365.1. Lineage (NCBI taxonomy): Eukaryota > Viridiplantae > Streptophyta > Pinopsida > Cupressales > Taxaceae > Torreya > Torreya grandis. Next base: position 5,028,979 of record JARHVA010000178.1, read on the forward strand.
AGAATACAACCATTTTAAAAAAGTTTTTCATACTTCCCAGCTTGAATTAATGTGATCAATTTAAGTTCATTTTTCCAATTTTGTTTCTCTTTTATACTTCTCAACGTGATTTAGTATGATTGATTGACTTAATTGTTTTTTTATTATACCTTTTGGTTTTCATGAGCCTTCCATTTTATTACATTATCTTCATACTTCCCAACATGATATAGTGTGATTTTACTTATTTTACTTTGGTGCAAATTTTTTTATGGTTTAAAAACATTTTATTATCCTTTTTACCATATTTGGTTTATTATACTTAGTCATATTTTGTTATTACACATTTCCCATCATGATATAGTGTGTGGTACATTTGTTCATGATTAATTATACTTTTCTATGTCATTTTTTTCCTTTTTATTTTTAAACATGGATGTGTATCACATAATGCTAGAAAATAAAACACTCCACACATATTTCTCATAACATATACAACAAAAAAAATACATATGATAGAAAGAAATATATCCACGTATCAACAAACACAACCAAATACAATTTGGGAGATAAAATCCAACTATCAAAATCAATATATCTATATATCATGTGTTTTATATAATACAATAGTACAAAATACATTATACATAGATCCAACTCTACAACTAGGCTCCATCATGCATATCTTGTGGCCTAGCCACACTTCCTATAGATGCCTAAGACTGTCACTCTACATGGTACATTGTAATGAGGCATCTAGGATCTCAATCCTACTACCTATTCCTGTAGGTTGGCCACTTGGGCTTGTACTTGTCAAAGCTAGACCATGGTAGCCATGTGTGCTACTCTCTCATGAGTCAAGGACTTCCAATCCTATGCGTTTCCCACTCCCACCCCTACTAGTGGCTACAATCCATATATGCATGTCTAAAACTACCTCATGCCCCCTACTAGTCTAAACCAACTTGCATGAGCTGGGGTAGATGGTACCACAAGATCATCTAGTATGGTGAGGTCATATGGTACCAACACCCCAACCAAAATGTCATGGTGTGCAGCCATGACTAGGGATCCCCATCTAACCTTCTTAATCACAAGATTTTCAAAACCAAAACTAGATAGATATTAGATCACATATATATCTTAAAATCTATCTATCTACTAAAATCACATACAACTAGTATATTATACCAAAACTCAAAATTATAACATCCCTCACCAGTCTTGGTGTCACCAATCACCATCTCCTGATTTACTCACCCACTAAGCATGATATCTCATCTAATCATCTATAAATAACCTCATCTATAGATCACCTCCCTAATAATGTGATTCCAAGGGTCACCACTCATGTACATAGTGAACCTCTCCTAAGATTTTCTTATATCAACCAACTCTATCCTAGACTAATTACTAGGTCATCCTTTGTGACTACCCTCACAAGTGCCCACTCTTGTCGATGGTGCCTCCATCTATGATATGGTCATGGTGGTTGATTTTTCTCTTATTATGATACTTGTTATGGTACTTGATACAACCTTATATCAACATCCATGTCTTTTCCTCTTTTGACTACCTATTTTTGTGCTTGACTAGTCTATGGTCTCACACACTATGGCTTGATCACCAATATCTTGATGAGTACTCCTCCCCCTCTTCTCCCCTTTGGATCTCCATCATGTCATGCCTAAAAATCAAGCACTACTAGAGGATCCATTAGGTGTGAGAGTCCAAACTTCCCTAGTTAGCATGTCATTGGCTATGGCTCTATCCATGAGGTATAGTGGCCCTTGATCTACACCTTAGCCAACCCTATCACCATGGTCACCCAACTAGGCCAAAAAAATAGTAATGTGTGTATGGATACCACATGATCTCTCCTCACGTGATCATTTTTAAATCTATCACATGGGGCACAACCTGTGCTACCTGGTCCTACTTCTATCTAGTCACCCATGGTAACCTTTCATCATCCACATAGGGTAGCCTAACTAGATGATACATAGGGAACCTCTCGTATATCCATGAACTTAACAGAACCATTTTTCCCATGGTATTATACCCTTTAGATACCATCCCATAAATATCATGCATGAGTTGGACCCAAATGATAGACCTAAAATCATATAGTGCTCCTTGATCTAAAATAGACTAGTACAAGGCTATCAAATACATCGGTACCTTACCATCTAACTTGTGAAATAACACTCATGATATCACAAGTCCAATCATAGCCTTATATATGTACATAATATGTGTAATATACACATCAAAAATATTGACTCATAAACTTAGGTATATTTTATTTGAGCACATCACCCACCTAGCTAGTGCTCATCTCTCCTCAAGATCATCTGGTGTCCCTGTGATCACCGATGTCCCTCTTATCAATAATCCAAGTATTGTGTGGACATCCTCTAGTGTGATACCCACCTCTATGGTATCCCCATCCACCACCCATCAAAAAGTGTTGGTCAACCATTCCCATGTTTTGAGGAACATGATAACGAGATCAACACTCAGTGGGATGTGCTTCATCTCTATAATACCTCCAAGTCCCAGTGCAACTAGTCTCACTCTATCCACATATATCAACCAATCTAATAGATTTGGTAGCCACAATGCATTGATAAATCACTAATATATTTAGTGTCTCTACAAAATATCAAACAATAAAGGATATATCGGATTTCCATGTTATTAATAATCAAAATACATTCTTCAAAATTTACAAAACTTAGTTGGTTTGATTTAGTTTTTCCATTTTCTATAGAATTGGCCTATTCAATACTAAATCAACCTTGTGCTTCATTTGGGATACTAAATCAACCTTGTCAAACTCCTACTAAATTGGCCTACCTAATATTAGATTAACCCCCTTTTTTGCTTTTTAGTACTAAATAAATCATGGTCTACTACATCAACCATTTCAAAATAACTAATTTAGCCCACTACTACACAATCACCCCCTTATTTTAGCAAACTAAATTGGCCTACTACCACATAGTCAAAATTTTTGTTCTCATTCACTGATGCCGAGCATACACCATAACTTCTCACACTATGCTTGTTTTTAAATCCACTTCTTCAAATAATGGCTCTTAAATTCACTCTTCATGTAATGTTATTAAGGTTTACCTAGTTATCTTATACCTTCTTATGCTTTTTTATTTCTTAAAAAAGTCTCATTAGGCCTCTCTATCCATTCACTAATTCTTCCAACATTCTCCAAGTCTCACTTCCTCCCTTTACACCATTCTACATACACTTCACATTAGTCCTTATAACCCTTTTATAAGTATTAATGCATAATAAAAACAAAAAATAGTCATTTAAGGAAATTCAATACTTATTTCTTATTTCCCTTGATTAAATACACCTTTGTATAAAATTTGATAGTTTAACTCCTTTCCTACCCCCTCTTTCTAGCTACTAGCCCTTTCCAACTCCTTAAGGCTAAACATAACTCATTCACTAAAAATCCATATAAATATATACATAAACCTATAAAACCATGTGATTCACTTCAATCATGATGAATAGGGATAGACTACAAAATTTTATGAATATTAAATGGTTAGAAGTGGAGTTATGCAAGTAACCCTAGTTTAGGGTTTTTAAGAGCCTTTCTTAGCCCGAGAGCAGTTAAAATTCATTTGTGAATGTATCAAAATGATTAAAAGGACCAAAATAGGTTTTTAAGGTCTATCTATACCTAGGGCAAGACTTTCAATCCTTATATAACATGAACCAATCCACTATCCTAAGTTTCTACATCAAAAAGTGCTTGATTATATCAATAAAATGATAATATATAGTTTGTATTCTTTAAAAAATGAACATCACACTTTGATAATCAACACAATATTTTAAAAAAATATTAATTCACATAAAAAATCTTACTTCAACTTTACAAAACACCTTATCATCAATTCATATGTCACTTCTTTGCATAGAAGTCACTCATAGACCAAGCAAACTATGACTACTATAAGAACCAGGGTATATCACAGAATTGATTTTATATCAAAATTCATTTAATATTTTGGAACCTTTAAACATCAAACATGATCAATATACTTTCTTATGCTTATGTAAATACAATTTTCAAGTCCTTTATTCCCTCAATAATATTACATAGTCTACATACCAAAGGAATAACACCCAAAATAGGGGTCTATTCATGACACTATTTGTATAATAGATGATTTAAACATTATTCCTTACCTAATTATAGTATAAATACATAATACACAATCTATCAAGAACTTTTAGAATTTTTATCAATTTCCATTTGATTATGAATCTAGAAACATAGTTTGTAACCAACTAATCAACTCAAGAATAGGGTCTATACCTATATTCTCTATTCAGGGTTTCCTTTTTCTTTATATCTTGGAATAAATATAATCCAATAAATGTATGCTATCCTCCAAACATGATGATAAAAACATTACCAAATTTAATCATAAACAAACAAGACACATATAGTTGCAAACAACAATATTGATCACCCAACAAGGGTCTGTATTCCATTTTTCTAATAGGGACCTTGATTTATTGGATTCCTTTAAAGTTTATCTAAAAAAACATATGCATTCACCTAAAAACACACTTAGAAACAATTTCATCTTCCTTCTTTCATTAACAAATCACATGCTTTTAGCAACAACAATAAATGACCTCAAAATAGGGTTTGAGTTCATTCTTATTTCAAAACATTCTTTTCTCCACAAGGTTTATTTCCAACATCCATTCTCTATCATCCTTGAATAGGATGAGAGGTCACCATCTCCAAAATTTACTACTCACACTATATTCTTTCTACATATGATATATACTCCTAAAACATAACTTGTAACTATTTCTTGATCAAGAACTTCTAACAACTCCTATGCCCACATAAGGTGGTGGAATACCACCTAAATCCTAAAATAAATTATGTATTCATACCCACCTTAAGACCTTAAAGTTATATTAAAAATTTATTCATCATTTACATATCATCAACACTCATTTAGACCAACTAATACATTATGAAGTTTTGAAAATCCCTTTTGGTGAGAAAAATAATTTTGAATTCAAATTAAAATTTTCACACACAAAGATGACTCTAAGACACATTCTAGACCATATTTGAGAAATCCTAAGATGCTCCTGCATCATACTCCAAATGGGAGAACTTTTTTTACACCCATAGTCTTCTTCTTCTTTCAAACTTTCATATAAGTGTGTGTGCTCTTGACTACCACACTTCTACCTTATATTGCCTCTTGCTATTTTCATCCACACTATACTTGAAAGATAAAATAGATAATTAGATAAAAAAATTCCTTTCTCATGCCCTTGATACAATATCCAACTCTCCTCTTTGCTTTCTTGTTGCTCTTACTCCCACGTATCCTCATGTGCTCTTTATGCTTCACTCTTCTTCTTTGCATCATCCATAAATGCATCTTGTTCCTCTCTTTTCATGAATTCTCCTTTATATTCCACCTATGATTCAACCTCAATAGCTATAAATTATTCATATAGAGTGCCTTCATGTGCTTGAGTTCTTATTTCCTTTATTAATATCCTTATCTTGGATACCACTGCTGCATTCCACAAGTCTATGTTCTCTTTTGTATCCTCATTAACCATTTATCTATACATTTAATGAGGATCAGATCCATATTATTTCCTAAAAGACTCATAAAAACTTTAATATACCTCATACCTTTCCTTATGTTGTTGTCTCATTACTCCTTTAGCTTCACTTGTATCCTCTTGAGTGAAAATATCTTCATTCTTCATGATATCTTGCTTCCAAAATGGTTGACCTGATTGTTCTTGTTCCATTAACATGATTATACCTTGAGTCTCTTCTCAATATTGACTAATTTTAATCACCACTTGGTCATATGATTCCTCTTTTTATTCCTTGAGCCTATGAATGGGCTCAACTATCTCATTGTCTTCTTCATCTCTCAAACCTTCATTCACACATACCAATACATCATTAGATTTCAAAACATGAGTCTTGATTACCTTCTTATCCTTCATATTTTGTCTTATTTTATTCTTCACTAATTGCTTGATTGGCCACTTGAGTGGATTCTTCCTCATGACCCATCCAAGATGTGGGTTCACAATCTCTTTCAGTTGCTCTATATTGGTTAGCATCTCATACATTTATTGTCACATCTCTACCATCTCTTTCTCCATCTCAATATTTTTCTTGGTGTCTACATGAACCATCTTCTATTTTTGGTGGATCTTCTAAACCTTAACCATTTTTCCTCTTTTATTTTTCTCTCCTCATCTCAACTAAGATGCTTATCAATTCTTTGGCCTCATCTGGACCTATTCTCCTTTTTGACAAGCCTTCTCTTAGTTTCCACATCATGACCTCACTTGGGTCTCTCTTGTATTACCTATAGGAATATCTTAATATCACCAATTAGATTATTATTATCACTTGTATTTTCACCTCTTGAGGAGATGACTATCTCTCCTCATCCAAGTGGCATAATGGAAACATCTCTCTTGCTGTGGGCAATAATTTGTTGAGATGAATCTCTAGAAGGGCTAGTTCCCTTGATGCATTCTTTGAAACACTCTCTTACCTATAAAATTTGCATTAAAAGGGTTAAGAAGATAAAATAATAAAACTAGAGGTGATGCACCAATTTTATATTTCCTCTTATTGATATAACTTATACTACTTAGAGCTAAACAAGGCTTCTTTCAAACAAAACTCACAATTCAAGTTGCATTGTCACAACAATGTTTCTTAAGCTAGGTTCAAAAAGGTATTTTGATACTTAAGAGGGTAATGAATGATTCCTTTATGGAATAAAGTAATGAACCACCTCTAAGACACTTATAAACTTAGAAAAAAACACTATTAAAGACCTATAACAATTGCTCTTTTGCACCCTTGGTGAATAATCAAGGATAACATGTTAGAAAAGATCATCTTCTACTAGACAAGACCAAAAAGAATGAAATAACAATAAATTGTACAAAATTTAAGTAGGAAAAATCACTTATTTATTTATTAAAGAGTAATTCAATTAAAATATTGGCTAGGGTTTCACCATCAACCAACAGAGGCTACAAATCAGAGCCAAAAGAATCCAAATTTATAGCCTTTGAGAGAAGAGCAAGATAAGAGAAGTCCAAAGGTCACTTGGACATTTTTAAATATGATAAATGGTGTTAAAATTTAATGGAAAAGAGGTATGGAATGAACCATGTAATTTTAGGAGGACCAAGTGTCCATACAAGTCATGAAACCTATGAAAAGTGTCATAACATTCCCTATCTTCGTTCAAAAAACTACCTTCATAATTTGAAACTATTTGAATGTCCCACCACTAGCTAGGGATAGGTATGATTATTGAAATAAGAGGTAAAGAATTTATTCATTCCTCTCCATGCATTGGTTACATTCCTACTCATCTATAAGCTTTTAGAAGGAAGCCATTACTGCTTGCAGTATAAATAAAACTCTTTTTTAGTCACCCCTCATACTTGGCCTCAAAATTATATTCAATTTTCCATGAAAATCCATGGGAAGTAGTGTATGACACTTATAAAGACTATAAATTGCCTTATAATAATTAGGTACAACTTAAAAAGTCTCACACTTAGAGTTTTCACCCTTCTCACCCTTGTGTCCACTATGTCAATTTTGACTGGCTGAAAGGAGAGCTGTTATGTGAACACTTATAAGTTTTTTACAAGCATGAAATATCCATAGGGAGTTATAAAAAGTCTAAATATTTCTCTAAAACTTGATTTCATCCTTTGAAACCTCATGTACCCTACATAATATACAACATAGTAAAAAAAACCCTATTTTTTACCCCATTTATATAATTATATACAACACATCTACTTGGAAAGAAGATTGAATGAGTCCTCTATAAGTTCTAATAGCTTTCATGTTCAAAATATGTCATTTGGATAAATTTCCAAGCTTGTTTTCTCCATCAGATCTTCACTGAGGGTTTAGTAGGATTTTAGGTAGTTTTGGTCTTAAGCTTTGTCCATAAAGCTTTAACATTGAACCTACCACAAAATGCCACAAAATTTATACTAATGGACCTTGATAACCCCTCCCAATTCCTTTGGTTCCCATTTAAATCCTTAAAAAATATATGAACACCCGAAGACATTCCATCAAGCTTGTCTAAACCCTTTTTACACATTTGGACTCTCTCTGAGCTAAAATTAGCTTTAACATAGGTTTAATAGCATTAAAAAAGATAATACATGTCTATTATCATCCCTTTAACATATCATCTAGATAGCCTATAAATAGTTGGAAATGAAGATGGACTCCCAATTATCTCTTGGTCCCTTAAAGGCCTAAAGGGTTTAACATGTACTTTGAAAGTTTGAGATACCTGAGCTGATATTTCATGTTTGGGATGGTATCTAATGATTATTAATTCTTAATTTAAACTTGTAAGATCACCACAAAATCTCCTAAGCACTCCTTTTCTTCTCTTTCTCTCATTCACCAACTAGGCCTAATGAAAGCTTGTCTATTTGGACTATGGGTAGGGGTATTATGGCCACTTTGTGTTTGATTTAGTGCTTCTATATCATATATTTTAATTTCATACACCTCATTAGGTATTTGCTAAGGTTAACAAAGCCTCACAACAATCCCTTTGCCCATTTTGTACTCACTAGCTTATTTTGCTAAAGCTTTATTTTCCTAGACCAACTGACCTTTGAGACAAAATAATGAGGTATAGCCCTCATCCCTAAGGAAAAGTGAGTATTTATAGAGTTTTTCCAAGTCCTAATGATGGTTTTTACTAGAGGGTTTATCTAGATTCTTTGATTTAGGTGCCTAACCATCTCAAAATGCCTAAAAAAGGCCTCTAAAAAGCCTATTTTCCTCTTGTCATTCTCCCTTCAAACTTTGCAAAGTCCCTCTCCATGAAAAAGGATACAAGATGAGAAAATTAGGGTGCATCATAATCTATTGAAAATATGTCATATGCTATTCATAGAATGCCTATGGACCCATGTTTTACATTTTTAGGGACTAAATCCCATAACTCAGTCATCTCCTTTTAGAGCTAGAATCCCTTCTTGATTATCTACTTAACATTTAAAACATGAATGATAAAATCTCTTCAACGTATTGGGGTCTAAAACAGAGCTTCAAATCATGTTTCAACACTTCATAATGGCTTTTAAACTCTTTGTGGGCTGCATGTAGGTGACCAATTAGTGTATACATGCAATGGGTAGAATATGAGCAGTATACATTTCTTTAGGCTTATTATGAATTATAAGATTATATCCATAATTTAAAATACATCATACACATTTTAAGACACTTGAAACAAATATAACCTTCTTTTCAACATGGACTCCTTCTTTTGGTACCTATAAGTGTATAGTAATGGCAGACTTGTGTGTGAATATTGCATATGACTGCAACTCATGGAGATTTTGCCTTAGAGGATGAAATTTGAGGTGACCAAGAATACATTGAATACATGGTGAAGGACCTATCACAACCCTCTAAATCCATTTTCAAAGCATAAAGATCTAGAAATTATAGATACATGCTTGTGATCCCAAATAAGACTATTCTATAAATTTTAGATTATTTTCCCATGAAATAAACTTGAAACTAAGCATGGAAAAAATTATACGAGAGATTCAACATCCTTTGAAACTAGTATCAGTAATTGTGTTATACAAAATTGCTCAAACCAAGTCAAATCCTATAGGATACACAAATTACTAAGTGTATATGAAAGGTTAACTTCTTAGGAATGGTTTATAAATATAATACCACCATTCTTCTAAAACCAAACATCAAATGGAATATGAATTAGTGTAGAATACACCCCCAAGATAATTTTTCCTGAAACCTCTTGTGTTGACCGTACTAAGTACAACCTTGTAAGTCACTGCTGCTTGCCAAAAAGAGTGGAAAAGGAGAAGAATAGTTTGGATTTAAAATGATACTTACATATCATTTTAAATGTGGAACTAAGCATGAAGAAGTTAAAAAGGAATTATATGATCCTTTCCCATGTGTCACACTTCCCCATGGGTTGTACAAGTGCCATTTTCTTCTCTTTTCCTAAGAAAACTACCTTTTCTTCTAAACAACCTACCACTTGTTAGTTATATCAGTTGATTAAGACTTAAGTGGACAAATGGGATGTGACATCATGTTTTAGAACCTTCACTCTTCCCAAAAATCCATATAGCTCATTAAATGCCCCTTTTTTGACCTCAAAATGACCAAAAATGATATAAGAACTAAAAAAACTAATGACCAAGGCTAGTATAACATCAAATGACATTAATTAATTTATAAAACACCTTGTGACATAATATTTTACCCCTTATAATACCTAAAGGTCAAATTTTTACTTAGGGATGCCCTAATTTGTCCTAAAAGTCAAATTTGGTCAATAAATTGGTGACTCATAGGGGTAGTATGCATGTTATACTAACTAGACCAATAGCATTATCCTATCACGGGCCAAGGGAGTCAATATATATTGAAGAAAAATAGTAATGAATTTCCTAAAATATATACAAAATAACCACAACAAACCAAACAAATACAAGATAAAGTAAGACACAAACAAGACTCACACATATGCATAAACACTTAGGGAAAACAATGAAAACCACAAACTATGTAAAAAGAGAGGATAAATTTAGTATCAATGTCTAAGATATATGCCATTTATTGGGATATGAAGCTCCTCTCCATCTCAGTTTGAGAATTGGAAAGCATTATTTTGCTTGTATTAGGTGATAACATAAGGGCCACTCCACAAAGCATCAAACTTTGTGTGTTTTCTAAGTTTAGTCCTATCTTCATCCCACTTTAGGACAATGTATCCCCATTGGAAACTTCTTGGCATGGATTTATTGTTAAATTATCTCTTTTTTTGATCATGGTGAATTCTCATAATTTACATAACTTGATCTCTTGTCTCTTCAAGTTCTATCAACCCACGCAATCTCAATTTCATGCTTTCATTATGCATCAACTCCAGCTCATAAGTGAGATCCAAGGATGGTAGCTCAAGTGAAATAGGTATTCTAGCTTCTCTCCCATAAATAAGTGTATATGGTGAGTTTCTAATTGCTCTCTTGGGGGTAATCCTATCAGCCTAAAGATTTATCTTCAACTTGGAATACCAATTCCTTTGATTTTATTCCATTATCCTCTTTATGATCTTGATTAGATTCTTATTGGTCAACTCAACTAGTCCATTCCCTTGTGGATAATAATTAGAGGAAGTACTAAGATAGATGCCATGTTTCAAAGCCCACTCACTTGTCTTCATTCGAAGAAAATCCAATACATTGTCTAAAATTATTGTTGAAGGAGCCCCAAACCTTGTCACTATGACTTCATAGAAATCTAGAACTAAAATTTCACTTGATTCCTTGAGAGCAATAGCCTCTACCCATATTGTAAACTAATCTATAGTAGTCAACACCCACTTGTGGTCAATAGTATAAGGTGGGTTGATTAGGCCTATGAAATCTAGATCCCATTGCATAAAGGGTTGGTAAACTTAAATTGGATGAAGAGGAAAGGAAAAAAGTTTTGTTTACCATCAAAGAGAGCACATTTTTGAAAATTCCTTACCCAATCATGGGTATATTTGAACAAACTCAACCAAAAGTATCTAGCTCTCATAATCTTAGCAACTATGGTTTTTGGAGTAAAATAACCACCAACTGGTCCATAATGAAACTCAAGAAATATTTTTTCAACTTGATCTGATTCAACACACCTTAATAACACACCTTATAATTCCTTCCTAAACAACACTCCATCAACAATCACATAAGGAATATATTGTAATCTAAAGGACCTTCTTTTAGCTCTATCTAGACCTTGTGGACACACACTAGTTTGAATAAAATGGGTCATATATTATGTCCAACTCCTCATTTATGGAGGTGTAAATATAATAGGGTCATCATGAAGTGTTAAAATAGACTCCTTTTGTTCTTTAAAATCTTAAGCAAGCTGATCACATAACTCCTTTCCTTTCACTAGCTTGGTTGTCTTGATTTCTACATCATACTCCATCACTTTTGTGATCCAACCAACCCTTTTTTCATTAAAATATCTTGTCAAAATCAAGTCTTTGACACTAGGATGAGGTACCAATAGGTTAATCTTGTTATTATATAACATATTCCTAAACTTCTTCAGAATTATAACAACTAAAATTACTTGCTTCTCAAAATAGGTGCACTTTACCTCATAGCCTTCTAAACCTTGACTAAAGAAGGTAATAGGCTACTCTAAATTTTCTTTATTTGATTGAGGAAGCATGGTAGAGATTACTATTGACCAAATTTTGGATTTTAAAGCCAAAATTGGTCACCCCTTATCTAAAAATTTAGCTACCTAAGTCCATATCTTTGGTCAAGTCTAGTATGTAGGAAGTATTCCATACAAGACCATAATAAATGTGCAAGCCTAATTATTTTGAAAAGTTATTTTTGGTCTTTACCAAGCCTTTGAGAAAATATTTTAGGTTTTTTTCTTAATCCTTTGAATAATTACTTCAAAATTTTTGTCTGAGGCCTTTTTTTTGTTAAGTTTTTTCTTTTGGCTAAGTGACGAATTCTTTTGGATAATTTGTCTAAAACAAATCTCCCAAAGACAAAGTGGTCTCTTTCATTTTTTTGAAAAGAGAGTCATGAATTTTTGAAGGGAAAGTGGACAATTTCCAAAAGTCTGAAGGGTATGTTTCATGTTTTCAAAGGGTATCTTTGAGCCTAAGTGGACTATTTCTAAAATTTTGAAGGATAACTATAGATTTTTTGAAGGACACTTAAATTTTTTTTGAAGGGCATTTCAAAAAGTTTGAAGGGATGTTTTTCAACAAGTTGAAAGACATTTTCATTTTTGTGAAGGTCACTTTGCAAAAAAATCCACAAAAATTGTCCCTTGAAAAAAAACCAAAAGGAATTGAAGTCAAGGGATAAGTGGACCATTATAAAATTCTAAAAGGCACTTCATCTTTTCTAAAGGGTAAGTGACAAAATTTTTGAAGGACCCTTGCATTTTTCTAAAGGTCATTTTCAAGTCAAGGGGGTCATTTACATTTCTTTCGAAGGGTATGTTCCTTTCAAAAGGGCAAAATAGAAATTTTGAATGACTATTTTGGGGAAGAGGTGGATCATTACAAAAAGCCAAAGGGAATTTTCACAAAGCCAAATGGTCACTTGCAAAAAATCCAAAAGAATTATTTCAAACAAATTGTCTGAAAGAATGCCAAAAACACAAGTGTTGAGGATAAGAAGTTCAAAGAAATACTTGAAGGAGAGTGATAGCCTGCAAGATGTCAACTTCAAACTATGAAAATAGCACCTAGATTTTAAAAGGAGTTTTTCAAGACCCTAAAAAACAAATATGGAAGTGACACATGGCAAAATCTTGAACATATGTGCACAAGTAAATGGAAATAGGTAGGTCAACAGAGTGAATTGTTATACCATTTCATATCTTGACAAGATAATAAGAAATAGCTAGCATCTAAATGAATTTTCAACCAATGGACCCATTTATGGAAAAATACAGTTCAAAGTGTCTTGATCTTATTGGCATAATAAAAAAGAGAACATCTTATAGAATGTAGTGTAACTATTCTATCCTCAAGATGACACAAATGCAAGTGACCTTTGAACTTCTTTGGCTTGACCTCCTTCTAAAAACTATATATATGCATTCTTTCTACTCATTTGGAAGCCTTTGCTGGTGATAGTGAAACTCTGGCCATATTTGTATTGGTAACTCTTGAAGAAATAATACAAGTCATTTACCACTCACATGTTGCATTATTGTATATTGGTCTAAATTGTGTTGTTTTTTTTAGTGAAGGTTATCTTTCCTAATATGGTATCCTCAATTGCCTACCAATGTATAGAAAGAGTATTGTTATAGGTCCTTATTAGTATTCTTTCATAAGTGTAAAGACATTTTAGAAGTGGTTTAAGACTATATTATTTCCTATAATTATCTATTACTCTCCTAAATGTCAAATACCTTCTTGAATCTAACATGTGAAACAGTAATGTGACAATGCACAAAAATTTGTGAGTTTATGTGAAGAAACTTTGTTAGTCTTTAAGTAGTGAATTCAATCAAGTGAGAGTATATCAAATATTGGTGCATCATCACTTATTTTTCATTCAGAGTTGTTAGTTTAGAAAGAGATTAAAGGTGTATCAAGGGGAGCTAGCCCCTTATCTAGAGATTCATCTCAATAGAATTCTCACCCATAATAAGAGAGATAATTCCATTTTTCCACTTGGATGAGGAGAACTGAGCATCTCTTCAAGGGTGCATATTCAAGCCTCAACAATTTTTGGCATGCTTGGTGGGGCTCTAAGTCCTAAAAGATTGTTTAATATTAGTGTTGGTCTTGACATGGTTGCAGAAAAAGAATCATCTACATTCAGTACTTGGAGACTCCATTAAAGAATTTAAAGTCTTTGGTTGATGATCAGTCCTTTTTTCCATGCTAAAAGTGAACACTATGTCTGTTGCTAAAGGTATACCCTTTGAGTTTGTGGAATTAGCTCCATATTCCACCAAAAGGTCTAGGTTTATCAATACTCATCCTTACAAAAGAGGTTTTGTGTTTAAAACTTCCAAGTTTGTGTTACATTCCATTCCTAAAATCCATAGTGTTCATTCCAAAATGGCTAGAAGACAACGTTTTATTCCTTTCCAAGGGGCATCTCCCTTGCATCTTGCCTAATATGATCAAATCCCAGGAGCTATTCTCAAAAGTGTCCCACATTTTAGTGGGGATGGTCCTATTACTACCATTGAGCATATTAGGAACATAGAAAATTTATATAATATCCACAATATCACCCAAGAAAATGTAGCTATTAGGTTGTTGGCCTTATCTTTTAAGGGAAAAGTTTTGGATTGGTATGGGACCCATACATGTAAATTCTATTGGCTCATGGGATGAGTTCGGGACCCTATTGACTAATAGGTTTGGAGAAAATATTGATCACTTATCTTTATTTTAGAAATTGACCACAATAAAAAGGGAACCACATGAATTCTTTCAGGATTTCAATACTAGGTTTCAAAACATTTGGTATAAAATCCCAATTTTTGTGAGGCCAACTACAAATTATGCATTTTTGTACTACTTGAAAGCATTAAATAGTGAAATTACTATGATGATTCAATATATGGGTGGAAACACATTTCCTATTATATATGAAATATCCATAAATGCTAAGAATTATCTTTTCCATGTAGGAAAGATAGCTCCTAGACCTCCAATGCAACTATTCACTAATTTGCATTCTCCTAGTCAAAGTGTGTTGCCCACTTTAGCTCCTTTTCCTGGTCAAGAAAAATCTACCATTTCCTATACCAATGAAATGCATGAAGTCAAAATCTTGCTTCAAAGTGTTACTAATGAATTGGTTGTTCTCAAAAGACAACAAGACCAAAGCTATAGGCCATATCAATCCTACAATTAGTTTGGACAAATAAACAAACCTCCTTTTCAGGGCAATAATTAGGAAAAAGGCCAAATAACCCATGTCAAGCCTTATCAAATTTATAATCCTAATGATCACTCATCCTCAAAATCCATTTTTCCCACTCAAAATAATTTGGTCCATGAATATCCCAACTACTTTTCTTTTGAGCAAGGTTAAGAATAGGTTGCTTATGCCAATGAGATGCAAAATCAAGGTATGACTACACAATGTGATCAAACATCTCAATTTTAAATTTTTGAGATGACAACATAATTCAAGATATAGTTTCAGTCTGATTCAACTCTCATGAATGATTTAGAGGGTGAGTTTTATGCCATTAATTATGTGGGGAATATAAATAATCAGAATGCTAGTGTGGTTGTTGCCAACACTAGATCAAAGAAAAGGGTTATTAAAGAAGTTAAATGAACCAATCAAGGACCTATTTTGACTCCTAAATCAGATCAAATTGGAGGAGGGCCTAATTCGTCTCCTAAATCATAAGAAAATTAGAGGATTCCAAATTTTAGGACAACTACTACAACCCTACCTCTACAAACTACATCACAAAGTACAAATGTTCATAAAAAGGACCCCAAGGTAAGTAATCCTTCAATTAATGTTGTATACTAGATGAAGAGGATTCATATGAAAATTTAATTATGGGATTATCTAGAATTACTAGGGTATAAATATATACTCTGAAATTAATTATATGGATTGGATAAACAAGATGGCCCATCTAGAAGTGACAATGTGGTTTTAGTCAGTGGAAGTCAATATATAGATGGTCAGGTAAAAAAAGATGAGAATACTCCTCCTTTTTACCTATATTATTTTTATGGTGATTTTTTGGTTCATAATTGCATCATAAATAGTGGAACAAGCACATTAGATATGCCAAAATGCATAGCAGATAAGCTAGGCATCAGATATGAGCTAATGACTAAAGGAGCTCTAAAATTGGATGGATCACCAGCCAAAACTTTGAGGGTAGTGAAAGGTTTGAATCTGATTCTTCATGCTTATCCTACTTTTTCAATTCCTCATGATGGATTTACCTCCCTATTTTTCTCTTTGCTTGTCAAGAGACTTCACATCCAAAATATGTGGATACTTGGTAGCTAACTAGTATTACATGGTGTTTAGAACAAAATATGGAACTAAAGTGAAGATTGAGTTAGAACCTATTTATAGAGATCACTTGGAACCATATTCACCTAAGGTAGAAAATTTTAACTATGTTGTCATTGATGAATAGGAATTTCACATTGATCAATCCCCATCATCTTCCCTTGAAGGAGTTTCTGATTTGTTCCTAGATGAGTGGGGAGATGACAACTATGTGCATGATCCTTACAAGTTTATTGAGGAATATATTATTGGAGTATATTATATGCATGAAAATGATTATTTCATGCCCAATTTGATGAAGTCAAATAAAGAGGTGAATGTCTTATGGCAAATTTTCTTTGATGGGTCTAGAAGCAAGATTGGGGTAGGTGGTCGAGCCATGCTAGTTTCAACTTCAAAGGAGAGGTATTTTTCAACTTTTATATTTTATTTCTCTTTTAATTTTAATGTATCTGAATATGATTTCCTCATTCATGTCCTATAGTGGGCAAGGAAAAGAGGTGTCAAATAATTGCAAGTGTTCGGTGATAGCAAACTCATTATCAATCAAGTTAAAGGGAAGAATTTGACCAAGAACTCCTTGCTCAAGTATTATAATCATAGAGTTTGGGAAATTTTAGAATACTTCATGGAATTTAACATCACTTCTATCTCAAGAGAAGATAACAAACATGATGATAGGTTAGCAACAATTGGAGATCAGTTTGATGTTCCAAAAGGCATAAGAGAAGACAAGAATCAACCTCATGTAAAGGTAATTATGAGACCTTTTATACCAGATAATGTCACTAATTGGTATGTTTTTGATAGTGACCAACATATATCTCTCTTCCTACAATAATAATTTGAGTTTTCTACAAAGAATCAGTCTGAGCTTCAATAACAATGTGGAGGGCAGATTGTTTAACTAAAGTCTAACAAGCTTCCCAAAGGCCTAGTGACTCTTGAAAGCATATTCAATTAGGATGACTAGATCAATAAGGAGAAGTAAGCATGTCAACCAAGAAAGAGAAATATGAAAGGTAGATATATTTAAAGATAAGTTACTTTCTCTTAGAAAGGTATGCACTAGTCAAGAGAAGCACAATTTCATTGAACTATGCAGGGAGTTTAGAAATATTTTTACATGGGAGTATAGTGATTTGAAGGGTTTTGATCCAATCTTGGCTCAAAATACCATAGATATAGATGAATATTACAAACCCATCAAGCAAAAACAAAGGCCAATCAATCCCAAAATTGAACAACTCATGAAGAAAGAGCTCACTAAGTTGATTGAGTCTATAATTATTTTTCCTATCAAACATTCTTCTTATCTAGCCAACTTAGTCCCTATTAGAAAGAATAATGGGGAAATTAGGTTGTGCATGTATTTTAGGGATTTTAATAGAATCTCTTTGATATATCATTACCCCCTCCCTTCTATTGAGCAAATTTTGCAAGTGGTGGCATGCAATGAGAGGTTTTCTCTCTTAGATGGTTATTTTGGGTACAATTAGATTCTAGTGAAATAAAGTGACCAATACAAAATATAATTCACCAAAAAATGGGTCATATGTGCCTATAGGAAGATGTCATTTGGATTTTAAATTCTGGAGCTACTTTCTAATGTGCAATGGATATGGCTTTCCAAGGACTAATCAATGACATTGTATTAGTTTATCTTGATGATGTGACAATTTTCTCCAAGGATGTAAATGATTATTTGAAACACCTAAGGAATATTTTTGAGAGGTGTAGAGAGTTTGGGATATCTCTAAACCCAAAGGAGTGTGTGTTTTTTGTTCATTAAAGAAAACTCTTAGGCCACATTATTTCTAAGAAAGGTCTTTCCATTGATCTAGAAAGGGTAAATGTCATCTTGGCATTGTCTTTACCTAAACATAAGAAGGGTCTAAAAAGTTTATTTTGTAAGATAAATTTCATTAGGAGGTTCATTCCTAAATTTTCTAACATGTTCAAGACTTTGACCTCCATGTTAAGAAAATGTGAGATATTTACTTGGACAGGAAGGAGAAAAGAAAGTTTTGAAGGAATCAAGCAAGCCATGGCCCAAGCTCCTACCCTTGAAAGTCCTAACTTCTCCAAGGGATTTAACCTATATACTTTTAGGAATGAAGAGGTAATCTCTACCATGCTTACTCAAGCTAATGATGAAAATCTAGAATGATGTATTGCCTTTTTTAGTCAAGGTTTAGAAGGCTATGTGACAAGATATACATATGTGGAGAGACAAGTGATTTCAATTATAAGGAGCTTAAATAAGTTAAGACATATGTTATCCAATAAAAAGATTCACATTTTGGTGCCTCATCTTGGTGTGAAATATTTTTTGTTGAACAAATATTTGAATGAGAAAAGGGTAGGTTGGATCACCAAAGTGATGAAATATGATGTGGAGATCAAAACAACCAAGTTAGTGAAAGGAAAAGGACTGTGTGAGCATCTTAATTCATATTTGAAAGTGAAAAGGGAGGTTTTTTTAGAACTTCATGATGATCTTATATTATTTTTACCTTCATCCACAAGAAGCTAGACAAAAGACATGATTCATTTCCTTCAAACTGGTGAGTGTTCACAAGGTCTTGACAGAGCTAGAAGAAGGTGTTTTAGGCTATAATCCATTCCTTATGTACTTGTTAATGGAGTAATTTTTAGAAAATGAATTTTACATGTGATTTTGAGGTACATTGATTCAAATTAGATTGACAAAGTGTTGTCTGAGTTTCATGATGGACCAGTTGGTAGTCACTTTACTCCAAGGATTACAGCTACAAAGATTATGAGAGTTGGTTACTTTTGGCCCAGCCTATTCAAAGACACCCATTTTTGAGTGAAAAAATGCTAGAAGTGTGATCTTTTTGATGGAAAATAAAAGATAGATACCTTGCCCCTTCATACAATCTAGGTTGAATAACCCTCTATGCAATGGGGTTTAGATTTCATAGGTCTAATCAATCCTCCATCTAGTGCTAGTCATAAGTGGGTGTTGATAGCCACTGGTTATTTTACAAGATGGGTGGAAGATATAGTTATTAAGGAGGAAAATGAAAACTCAGTCCTAGACTTCTATGAAGGTATAGTAACCAAATTTGGATCTCCTTCAATAATCATCTTAGATAATGCATTTGCCTTTCTAGGAATAAGGACAAGTGAATGGGATTTGAAGCATGACATCTATCTCAACACCTCCTCCAAATACTATCCATAGATAAATATACTATCTGAGTATACAACCAAGAATTTTATTAGAATAATAAAGGGGACTATGGAAGAGAATCAAAGGGCTTGGCATACCAAGTTGAAGATAGCTCTTTGGGTTGATAGAATCACCCCAAAGAGAGCAATTGGGAACTCACCATACACACTTGTGTATGGAAGGGAGGTAGTCTTCCTATCTCACTTGAGTTACCATCCTTATACCTCACCTATTAGCTACAACTAATGGAGAATGACAACATGGAGGTCAGATTATGTGAGTTGATGGAGCTTGAGGAGATAAGAGATCAAGCTATGCAGACCATGACATATAACCAAGAGTAAACAAAGATGTATTTTGACAAGAAGTCCATGCCAAGAATCTTCAAGGAAGGAGACATTGTCCTAAAATGGGATGAATGTAGGGCCAAGCCTAGAAGACATACATAGTTTGATGTTTTTTGGAATAGCCCATATATGATCACACAACACAAACATCACAATGCTTTCCAACTCTCAAGGGTGGATGGAGAGGAGCTAAATATCCCAGTTAATGGGGTATATTTGAAACATTATTACTAATGTTTTCCTTTCCTTTGTACATAATTTCCTATTTTTCCTATGTTCCCTAAGTGCTTAGGCATAGGTGCGAGTTTGTCTTTGTCTAGTTTTGTGTTGTCTTTATTTGGTCTTGTTATTGTTGTGTGGTGTGTTTCCTTGTGTTTTATTTTGGAAAAATCCTTGTTAATCATATTCAAGAATATATTGACTCCATTATCCCTTAGTTGGAGAAGGCTACTAGTCTGGTCAGTATAGCAGACATACTACCCTTGTGAGTCACCATTTTGTTGACCAAATTTTAGCTTTTCAAGCCAAAATTGGTCACCCCTTATCTAAAAATTTAGCCACCTAGGTCCATATATTTGGTCAAGTCCAGTGTGTAAGAAGTGTTCTATACAAGCCCATAACAAATGTGCAAGCCTAATTCTTTTAGAAAGTTCATTTTGGTCTTTACCAAGCCTTTGAGAAATTATTTCAGGTTTTGTGTCTTAAGCCTTTGAAGAATTACTTTAGAATTTTTGTCTGAGGCCTTTTTTTATTAAGTGTATTCTTCTAGCCAAGTGACAAATTCTTTCAAACAATTTATCTAAAAGAAATCTCCTAAAGATAAAGTGGTCTCTTTCATTATTTTGAAAGGATAATCACAAATTTTTGAAGGGAAAGTGGACCATTTTCAAAAGTTTGAAGGATATGTTTCATGTTTTCAAAGGGTATCTTTGAGGCTAAGTGGACCATTTCCAAAAGTACGAAGGATAACTGTAGGTTTTTTGAAGGACACTTACAAATCTTCTAAAGGGCATTTTAGAAAGTCTGAAGGGACATTTTTTAACAAGCTGAAAGACATTTTCATTTTTTTCAAAGGGTAATTTACAAAAAATTCCATAGAAATTATCCCTTACAAAAAACCCAAAGGAATTGAAGCCAAGGGATAAGTGGACCATTCCAAAATTATGAAAGGTACTTCATATTTTTTGAAGGGTAGACGACAAAATGTTTGAAGGACCCTTATATTTTTCCAAATGCCATTTTCAAGTCGAGGGGGCCATTTACATTTATTTCGAAGGGTATGTTCCTTTCAAAGGGGAAAAATATAAAATATTAAAGATTATTTTGGGGAAGAGGTGGATCATTGAAAAAATCCAAAGGTCATTTTCACAAAGCCAAAGGGTCACTTGCAGAAAACCCAAAAGAATTCTTTTAGACAATTTTTTTGAAAGAATGCTGAAAACATAAGTGCTGAGGACAAGAAGTCTGAAGAAATACCTAAAGGAGAGTGACATCCCATAGGATGTCAACTTCAAACTATGAAAATAGTTATTGGAGTTTAAAATAAGTTTGGCAGGAACCTAAAAACAAATATGGAAGTGACACATGGTAGAATTATGAACATATGTGCACAAACAAATAGAAATAGGTAGCTTAATGGAGTGAATTGTTATACCATTTTACAGCTCAACAAGATAATAAGGAACATCTAGCATCCAAATGAATTTCCAACCAATGGACCCATTTATGGCAAAATGTAGTTTAGAGTATCCTGATCCTATTATCATAACCAAAAAGATAACATCTTAAAGAATGTAGTGTAATTGTTCCATCCTCAAGATGACACATGTCCAAGTGACATTTGAATTTCCTTGGCTTGACCTCCTTCTATAAACTATATATATGTATTCTTTCTACTCATTTGGGAGCCTCCATTGGTGATAGTGAAACTCTAGCTAAATTTTTATTGGTAACTCTTGAATAAATAATACAAGTCATTTTCCACTCACATGTTGTATTATTGTGTATTTGTCTAAATTGTGTTATTCTTTTTTAGTGAAGGTTATCTTTCCTAATCTATTGTCCTCAATTACCTACCAATGTGAAGAAAGAGTATTGTTACAAGTCTTTGTTAGTATTCTTTCATAAGTGTAAAGACATTTTAGAAGTGGTTTAAGACTATATTATTTCTTGGAATTTTATATTACTCTCTTAAATGTCAAATACCTTCTCAAATCTAACATATGAAACATTGATATGACAATGCACAAAAAGTTGTGAGTTTGTGTGAATAAATTTTATTAGTATTTAAGAAGTGATTTTAGTCAAGTGAGAGGATATCAAATATTAGTGCATCACCACTTATTTTCTTAGTTGTTTTCCTTCTCCCTTTTCATTAAAAGTTGTTAGTTTATAAATAGATTAAAGGTACATCAAGAGGAACTAGCCCCTAATCTAGAGATTCATCTCAACATAATTGTCACCCACAACAAGAGAGATGATTCCATTTTTATGCTTGGATGAGGATAACTAAACATCTCTTCAAGGGTGAAAATCTAAGCATCAACAATTACCTCCTCATTTCTAAAATTATACAAGTTGAAGTCCTTTGATAAATTAGGACTTGCAAGAGTTGGATCTTGGGCAATGGCTTGTTTAATCTCTTCAAAACTATCCTTCCTTCTTCTTGTCTAAGTGAACACTTCATATTTCCTTTGAATGGAGGTTAGAGGCTTGAATAAATTATCAAAATTAGGGATGAAACTCATTATGAAATTTATTTTTCTAAATAAACTTTGCAAACCTTTCTTGTTTTTGGGCAAAGCCAATGCCAAGATTGCACTCGCCCTTTCAAAATCTATGGATAGGCCCTTATTTGAGATAATGTGTCCTAAAAGTTTGTCTTAATGGATAGAAAAAACACACTTATTTGAGTTAAGAGATATTCCAAACTCTCTACATCTCTTAAAAATATGCTTAAGGTATTCAAGTGATCCTTGGAATCCTTAGAAAAAACTATGATATCATCAAGATACACCAACACAATGTCATTTATTAGTCCCTGAAAAGCCATAGCCATTGCACATTGAAATGTAGCTCCAATAATAGAAAATCCAAAAGTAATTTTACTATAATCATATTTACCCCATTTATTAGTAAAGGTTGTCTTATATTGATCACTTTCCTTCACTAAAATCTGATTATACCCTAACTATACATCTAGGAGAGAAAACCTTTCACTACCTACCACAGCTTGTAAAATTTGCTCCATAGAAGGAAGAGGATAATAATCCTTCAAGGAAACTCTATTCAAGTCCCTAAAATAAACACATAACATAATTTCCCCATTCTTCTTCCTCATAAAGACTAAGTTGGCCAACCAAGATGAATGCTTAATAAGAAAAATGATTTTGGACTCAATCAACTTAGTAAGCTCCTTCTTCATCAGAGGCTCAATCTTAGGATTGATTGGCCTTTGTATTTGGTTGATAATATTATCATTCTCATCTATCTCTATGTTATGTTGAGTTAAGTTTGTATCAAATCCCTTCAAATCGCTATATTCCCATGCAAAGAAATAAAAAAACTCCTTGCACAACTCAATGAAATCATGTTTTTCTTCACTAATACATACCTTCCCAAGTGTAAGCAACTTATCCTTGAATATTTTTAATTTATCATATTTTTATTCCTTATTATAAATTCTTACCTTATATTTCTTCAATTGGTCATCCTCATTGAAGAAACTCTCAAGTGTGACTAAGCCTTTAGGGAGCTTGTTTGAATTTAATTATATAATCTGCCCTCCATATTTCTGTTGTAGTTTGGACTAGTTATTTGAAGAAATCTCAACCTCATCTTATAAAAAAGTGATATTTTTTATTCAATATCAAACACTTTCCAATAAGTGACATTATCAGATATGGAGGGTCTTACAATCACTATGAGATGCGGCTAGTTCTTATCTTCTTTTATCCCTTTTAGAATATCAAACTAAACTCCAATTGATACCAACCTATCAACTTGTTTTTTGTCTTCTCTTAGGATAGATGTGATGTTGAAGTCTTGGAAATACTCCACAAGATCCCACACTCTATGCTTATAAGACTTAAGCAAAGAGTTCTTAGTCATATTTTGGTCTCTTCCTTGATTCACAATCAACTCACTATCACCATACACTTATAACTCTTTCACACCTCTTTTCCTAGCCCACTAAAAGCCATGAATGAGGGCCTCACATTATGCCACATTACAAGTACAAGAGAAGTGAAATATGAAAGTAGAATAGTAATTTTCCTTAGATTGTGAAACTAAAATTTCTCCACCACCTACCCCAATATTGCTTCTTGATCCATCAAAGAAAATTTGTCATAAAACATTCAGGTTCTCACTTGGCTTCATCAAGTTTGACATGAAAGAGTCCTCCTCATGCATGAAATACAATCCAAGACTAGATTCCTCTATGAATTTTTAAGGATCATGCTCATAATGTTCATCTCCCCATTCATATAAGTACATATTATAAACTCCTTCAAGAGAAGGTGTTAGATATTGATCTATGTGAAGTTCCTCATAAATAATGTCATAATTAACATTTTCCACTTAAATTCATGTAAGGATATAAGTGATTGTGATGGATGGGCTCTAATTCAATATTCACCTTAGTGCCATAATTTGTCCTAAAAACTGTATAGGACCAATTTGCTACCAAGTATCCACCTATCTTAGCTGTAAATTCTCTTGATAAACAAAGAGCAAAGTATGGGCATAAATTTGTGACAACCACATCATGATGGATATAAAAAGTGAGACAAGCATGTAAAATTAGATTCAAATCCTTGACTACTCCCAAGGTCTTTGCTAGTGATCCATCCAATTGTAAAACTCTTTTAGCTATTGGTTCATACTTGAGGCCTAGTTTATCTACTATACACTTAGGCATAGCTAAAGTACTAGCCCCACTATCTATGATGCAATTGTGAAATAAGCAATCAAAAATAATCAAGGATAGGTAAAAAGGAGGAGTCTTATTAGTCTTCTTCATTTTTCCATCAATGGGATGAGTTCCATTCACCAAGACAACATTCTCATTTTTAGCTGATCCAACTTGCTTACCTACTCCTTGCAATTCCTTTTGAAGCATATCCTTTTGTCCTGATATTTTCAATGACTCCCAAAAGGAGATATTCATATGTAACTTCTTCATCTAGTCTAAAACATTGATAGAAGGATTTCTCACCTTAAAAGGCTCTTTAGAAGCACTAGTACCTTGTGGTGTAGCTTGTGAAGGTGGATATGTAGGAGCATTCCTTACAATTTGAAACTTATAATTTTAGTCCACCTTAGGGGATGAGTTAAACCCACCCACCATTATAGATGATTTAGGAGTCAAAATAGGTCCTTGAATAGCCCCTTGTGTCTTTTTAAAAACCCTCTTCTTAGACATAGTGTTAGAGGACACACTAACATTCACATTACTTGCATTCCCCAAATGATTGATGGTACAAAAATCTCCCTCCAAATGATTTATGAGATTGGAATCAGATTGTGTTTATCCATTCTCAATTCCAATTTGCATTCCATTTTGCATTATCACCTCAAAATTTGAAACTTGAGATGCTTGAGTACCTTACATAGTTATGGCTTGATTATACATCTCATTGACATAGGTAACTTGGTCTTGATTTTGGTCATAGGGAGGATAGCATGGTTATTATTTAATAAAGGTGTTTTTGAGTGGGAAAAATATCTTTAGAATATGAGGGATCATTAGGATTGTAACTTTAGTAAGGTCTAGCTTGAGTGATTTGACCTTGTCTTTGATTATTACCTTGAAAAGGAGGCCTATATATTTGCCAAAATTTATTGTAGGATTGGTATGGCCTATAAATTTGATCTTATTGCCTTTTGAGGGTAACCAATTCATTTTTAAAACCTTGGAGAAAACTTTTGACTTCATGGATCTCATTGGTGGGGGTAATGGTATTTTTTTATTAACTAGGCAAAAGAGCTAAGTTAGGTAATGCAACTTGACCAGCAGGTTAAAAATCAAGGAATAATGACATTGGTTGCCTAGGAAAAATCTTCCCTACTTGAAGAAGACAATTCTTAGCATTGATGACTATCTCATATGTATCATGTAGTGTATTCCCACCTATGGATTGGATCATCATGGCTACATCACTATTCAATGATTTTAGATAGTACAAAAGGCATAAATTGGGGTAGGTCTTGTAAGGGCTATGATCCTATCCCATGTTTTTTGAAATATAGTGTTAAAATATTGAATAAACTATTGTGGTGCCCTGTTGATAGTGGTCAATTGCTAAGCTAGTGACACATGATCACTCTTCTCTCCAAACCTCTTAGTCAATAGATCTCCTAATTCATCCCATGAACTAATAGAATTTTTAGGTAGAGTCCCATACCAATCTAAAGCTTTACCTTTGAAAGACAATGCCAATAACCTAATAGCCACATTATCTTGAGTGATATTATGGATATTGTATAATTTTTATATGTTTCTAATGTGTTTAATGGTAGTAATAGGACCTTCTCCACTAAAATATGGAACACTCTTAAGGGTTACTCCTAGAATGGTCATATTGGGAAAGATTCAAAGGAGATGATCTAGTGAAAGGTACAAAAGGTTAGTTTATAACCATCTTGGAATGTAAAATATGATTATTAGAGGTTGAACTCAATAGGAACTTGGACTTCTTAAACACCAACTCTCTTGAATAAGGATGAGTATTCATAAATCTAAACCTTTTGATAGAATACAAAGGCAATTACACAAAATTAAAGGGTATACCTTTATTAGTAGACCTAGTGGTCACCTTTGGCATGGAAAGTATGGATTTATCACCAACCAAAGATTTTAAAACTTTATTGGAGTCGCTAATTATTGAATATAAATGTTCTTGTAGTTGTAACTATGCCAAGATCAACACCAATCTTGGACAATCTTCTAAGACTTAGAGTCCCATAATGCATGCCAAAAACTATTATAACTTGGATTTTAACCCCTTGAGGAGATGCCTAGATCTCTTCATCCAAGTAGCACAATGGAAACATCTCTCTTGCTATGGGTAACAATTTATTGAGACGAATCTCTAGAAGGGCTAGTTCCCTTGATGTACTCTTTGAAACACTATTTTACCTATCAAATTTGCATGAAAAGTGTTAAGAAGACAAAATAATAAAAATAGAGGTGATTCACCAATATTATATTTCCTCCTATTGACTTAAATTATAGTACTTAGAGATAAATAAGGCTTCTTTTACATAAAACTCATAGTTGAAGTTACATTATCACATCAATGTTTCATAAGCTAGGTTCAAAAAGGTATTTTGATACTTAAGAGGGTAATGAATGATTTATTTATGGAATACATTCATGAAACACTTATAATACACTTATAAAATTAGAAAATATAACTAACAAAGACCTGTAATAATTGCTCTTCTACACACTTGGTGAGCAATCAAGGATAACACGCTAGAAAAGATCTTCTACTACACAAGACCAATAGGATTGAAATAACACTCAATTATAAAAAATTTAAATAGGAAAAATAATTTTTTTATTTATTCAAGAGTAATTAAAGTACAAAATTTTCCAAAGTTTCACCATCAACCAATGGAGGCTGCAAATCAGAGCTAAAAGATTCCAAATTTATAGCCTTTGAGAGAAGAGCAAGACAAGGGAAGTCCAAAGGTCACTTAGACACTTGTAAATCTGATAAAAGGGGTTAAAATTGCATGATAAATATGTATGGAACAAACCATGTAATTTTATGAGGACCAAGTGTCCATACAATTCATGAAACCTATGAAAAGTGTCATAAAACTCCTAGTCTTGGCTCAAAAAACTACCTTCATAATTTGAACCTGTTTGAACATCCCACCACTAAATATGGATAGGTACGATGATTTAAATTTTAGTGAATATGTTTAATAATTCTTATCCATTCATTATTTGCATTCATACTCATCTAAAAACTTCTAGAAGGAAGCCATCACTACCTATATTCTAAACAAAACTCCTTTTTTAGTCACCCCTCACACTGGGCCTCAAAATTAGATTAATTTTTCCATGAAAATATATGGGAGGGAATGTATGACACTTGGAAATACTATCCATATAATTAGAATACTTAGGTACACCTTAAAAAGTCCCACACTTAGAGTTTTCACCCTTCTCACCCTTGTGTCCACTATGTCAGTTTTGACTGGTTGAAAGGAGAGCTATTGTTTTAAAAATTAAAAGTTTTTTAATATAATGAAATTTACATAGGGAGTTATAAAAATTCTAAATATTTCTCCCAAACTTGATTTCATCCTTTGAAACCGCTTGTACCCTAAAAAATACATAAAATAGTTATAAAAAACCTATTTTGCACCCCATATGTACAATTCCATACAACTCATCTATATGGGAGGAAGCCTTAATGAGTCCTATATAATTTATAATATCTTCCATATTCAAAATATGCCATTTTTATATCTTTCCAAGCTTGTTTTCTAAATCGGGTCCTAGCTAAGGGTTTAGTAGGGTTTTAGGCAATTTTTGGTCTTAAGCTTTGTTCATAAATATTTGAAATTTAACCTACCAAAAAATTACAAAAAATTGATTCTAAGGTAAAATTATAACCCCTATAAATTCCTTTGGTTCCATGCAAAGCCTTAAAAAATATATGAACACTTGAAGACACTCCATCGAGCTTGTATATACCCTTTTTGCACATTTGGAGTCTCTCTGAGCTAAAATTAGATTTCCCATAGGTTTAATTGCATTAAAAAAGCTCATAAATTTCTATTTTCATCCCTTTAATATTACCCAATCATATATATATCCTATAAAGATTTGGAAATGAAGATGGACCTCCAATTGGTTCTTGGTCCCTTGAAGGCCTAAAGGGTTTAGCATGTACTTTGCAATTTTGAGCTACCTGAGATGATATTTTATGCTTGGGATGGTATCTAATGCTTATTAATTATTAATTAAAACTTTTATGATCACCACATAACCTCCCAAGCACTCCTTTTCTTCCCTTTCTCTCATTCACCAACCAGGCCTAGTGAAAGCTTATCTAGTTAGACTGTAAACAGGGGTATTTTGGAAAATTTAATGGGTTTTAGTTTTATCTAGTGTTTATGTATCATATAATTTCCTTTATACACCTCATTATGTGTTTAATTAGGTTTCCAAAGCTTCACATCAATCCCTTTACCCATTTTGTACTCACTAGCTTACTTTACTAAAGCCTAATTTTCCTATTCTAGCTGACCTTTGAGACAAAACAATGAGGTATAGTTCTCATACTAAAGGAAAAGTGAGTATTTTTGGATTTGTGAAAGTTATTGATGATGATTTTTACCAGAATTTTTAGTGATATTCTTTGATTTAGGTTCCTAACCATCTCAAAATGCCTAAAAAAGGACTCTAAAAAACCTATTTTCCTCTTGTCATTCACCCTTCAAAATTTTCAAAGTCCCTCTCCATGAAAAAGGATACAATATGAGCAAATTTTATTGCATCATAATCTCTTGAAAATATGTCATATTATATTCATATAATGCCTATGGACCCCTATTTTGCATTTTTAGGGCCTAAATCCCATAACTCAGTCATATCCTTTTGGAGCTAGAATCCCTTCTTGATTATCTACTTAGCATTTCAAACATGCATGATAACATATATTAAACATATTGGGGTCTCAAATAGATATTTAAATCATGTTTCAACACCTCATAATGGATTTTAAACTCTCTATGGGCTACATGTAGGTGACCAATTAGTGTATACATGCAATGGGTAGAACATGATCATATGCATTGCTTTAGGCCTCTTATGAATTGTAGGATTATATACATAATTTAAAATACATAATACACATTTTAATACAATTGAAACAAATATCAACACCTTCCTTTTGACATGGACTCTTTCTTTTGGCACCTATAAGTGTATATTAATGGCAAACATGTGTGTGAATGTTGCATATGACTGCAACTCATGGAGATTTTGCCTTAGAGGATGAGATTAAAGGAGGAAGAGAAAAATAAGACATTTAAGACATGGTTAATGACCTATCATAACCATTTTAATCCATTTTCAAATCATGAATATTTGAAAATGGTGTAAATAGGCATGTCATCCCACATAAGACTAGTCTAAAAATTTTAGATGATTTACCATTAAAATCAACTTGAAACTTGAAACTAAGCATGGAAAATATTATAGGGGAGAGTAAACATCCTCTAAAACCAATATCAACGTTTGAGTTTTATGGAAATTCTCAAACCAAGGAAAAACCTATAGGGTGATTCATAAGCAAATTTAAGAGGTCAACTTCTTCAAAATGGTTCATAAAGCTCAAACCACTATTCCTATGTAACCAAAAATAAAATCAAATTTTAATAAGTGTATAATACACCCCCAATATCATTTTTATTTAAACCTCTTGTGTTGACCGTACCAAGTATAAACCTGTAGGTCACTTCTGCTTGCTAAGAAGAGTGAAAAAGGAGCATAACAATTTTGGATTTAAAATGACACAAAAATAATTTCAAATGTGAAAATAAGCATGGGGAAGATAAAGAGGAATTGCATAATCCTTTTCCATGTGGAACACTTCCCCATGAGCCATATAAGTGCCATTTTCTTCTCCTTTCCCAAGAAAAATGCCTTTTCTTCTGAACAACCTATCACTTTTTAGTTATGTCATTTGATTAAGACTTAAGTGGATACATGGGATGTGAAATCATGTTTTATAACCTTCACACTTCCCAATAAATCCATACAACTCATTAAATGCCCCTTTTTTGAGCTCAAAATGATTTAGAAATGATATAAGGACTAGAAAAACTAATGATCAAGGCTAGTATAACATCAAATGACATTAATTAACCTATAAAACACCTTGTGACATAATGTTTGACCTAAAAGAACACCTAAAGGTCAAATGTTTTCTTAGAGGTGCCCCAATTTGACCTAAAAGTCAAATTTGGTCAACACTTCCTTCTTGAGCTTCTCAAGAGCTCTTCTCTTTCTCTTCAAGCCTTCTTGGTTTAAGGGATATGCCACCTATCTTCTCACTTTATTTTGACTATTTATACCTCTCACATACCTGTAGCCTTGTCATTTTATCCTTGCATTCTTCATTAGCTTCTTCATAATAACATCTTTCTCAAAAAAACACTCAACATGTACTCAACACTATGTATTCACAAACTAAAATATTCAAAATCACAAATCATACATTGCCTCAGAATAATCCTACTATGATATCAAATGATGTAGATCATAAACCATAACTTCTCACACTATGCTTGTTTCTAAATCTACTTCTTCAAATAATGGCTCTTAAATTCACTCTTCATGTAATGGTATTAAGATTCACTTGGTTATCTTGTACCTTTATATGATTTGGTCTTACTTAACAAAGTCTCATTATGCCTCTCTATCCACTCACTAACTTTTACAACATTCTCCAAGTCTCACTTTCTCCCTTTACACAATTCTACATACACTTCACATTAGTCCTTATATCCATTTTATAAGTATTAATACATAATATAGACAAAACATAGTCATTTAAGGAAATATATTACTTAATTCTTGTTTCCTTTGACAAAATACACCTTTGTATAAAATTTGATAGTCTAACTCCTTTCCTACCCCCTCTTTCTAGCTATTAGCCCTTTCTAATTAGGCCTCCTTAAGGCTAAACACAACTCATTCACTAAAAATACATACAAATAGATCCTTACACCTCTGCAACCATGTTATTCACTTCAAAAATGATGAATAGGGATAGACTACAAAATTTTATGAATTTTGAATGGTTATAAGTGAAGTCATGCAAGTAACCCTAGTTTAGGGTTTTTAAGAGCCTGTCTCAGCCTCAGAGTAGTTAAAATTCATTTTTTAATATCTCAAAATGATTCAAAGGACCATAATAGGTTTTTAAGGTCTATCTAGACTTGGAAAAATACTTCCAATCCTTAGATAACATGAACCAATCCATTGTGCTAAGTTTCCACATCAAAAAGTACTTGATTGTATCAACAAAATGATAATATACAATCTGTATTCTTATAATAATGAACAACACACTTTTACAATCAACAAAATATTTAAAAAAATATTAATTCACATATAAATAGCTTACTTTAATGTTATGAAACACCTTATCATTGATTTAAAGGTCACTTATTTTCAAATAAGTCACTCACAGACCATGCAAACTATGACTGCTACAGGAACCAGGGCATATCACATTATTGATTATATATCAAAAGTTCTTTAAAATTTTGGAACCTTTCAACATCAAACATGGTAAATACAATTTTTGATTCTTATGAAAATATAATCTTCAAGTCCTTTATTCCCTCAACAATATTACACAGTCTACATACCAAAGGAATAACATCCAAAATAGGGGTCTATTCATGACATTGTATGTATACTAGATTATTTGAATGTTATTCCTTGCTTACTTATAGTGTAAAAACACACTCCACAATCCATCAAGAACTTTTAGATTTTTTTATCAATTTCCATTTTATTATCAATCTGGAAACACAATTTTTAACCAACCTAATCAACTCAAGAACAGGGTCTGTACCTGTATTCTCTAATTAGGGTTTCCTTTTTTTTTATATCTTGGATTAAATACACTCCACACAAATGTTTTTAATCCTCAACAAATGTTGATAAAACCATTACCAAAGTTATTCATAAATAAACAAGACACATACAATTGCAAACAACAATCTTGATCACCCAATAGGGGTCTATATTCCCTTTTTCTAACAGGGACCTTGATTTATTAGATTCCTTCAAAGTCTCTCTACAAACACATATGCATTAACCTAAAAACACACTTAGAAACAATTTCATCTTCCTTATTTCATTAAAAAATCACATGCATTCAATGACAATAGTAAATGACCTCAAAACATGGTCATAGTTAATTATTGATTCAAAACATTCTTTTCTCCACAAGGTTTATTTCCAATCTCCATTCTCTATCATCCTTGAATGGGATGAGAGGTTAACACCTTCAAAACTGACTAATCACACTATTGTTTTTCTACATATGATATATACTCCTAAAACATAACTTATAACTATTTCTTGATTAAGAAATTCTAATAATTCCTAGACCCATGTAGGGTGGTGGATTGATATCTCACTCCTAAACTGACTTACATATTCATATCCACCTTAGGAACTTTCATAAGACCTTAAACATTGATTACAAATTTATTCATCATTTAAATATCATCAACAATCATTTAGACCAACTAATACATTATGAAAATTTGAAAATCCCTTTTGGTAAGAAAACTAATTTGTAATTCAAATTTAAATTTTCACACACAAATATGACTCTAAGACACATTCTAGACCATCTTTGAGCAATCCTAATATGCCCTTGCATTATTCACCTTTTGGACTAAGTTAACTTGGTCAATTCTATTCATCCATAATGATAAATTTTTAAGTAATTACCATAAATGCCTTAGGCATTTATTAGTCTAATTCATTGCTACCCAATACCCCATTTTACCCCTAATGTCCCTAAAATTTTATTGGGTTCATTTTGGTGCCTAGATTTTGCCTACCAGTAAATTTTCTATAATAAGCTCAATTTCAAAATAAACTATTCAAAATTTTGAAATTTTTAGTTGCTCACATATGCTACACTCATTATGACCACTATGTATCTTCTCCATCTTAGCTATCATCTCCTCACCATAGTGGCTCTCTAGTCTCCAACTACGTCTCTTAGAGCTCTATTTTCTTAGAATAGTAAAAATGCCAAATTAATTATTTTACTATTCAAAATTATTTACCTTTCAAATATTTTCTATTAGATTTCTTATTTTGATTATATCTTTGTCTATACTAGCTTTTTTTTTCCAAACTATCAAATGTTATAAACTCCTAACATTATAGAGAATCTTTTCACCTTTTATATGTCTATGTTTCAAAAATTTCAATTTTTTGCTTTTTTTCTAACCTCTATACATTCACCTAATGTTATCTAGATTAGACATTTTAACATTTTATTTCATATCCTTGTTTATCTATAGTGTTTAGGTAAGTAAAGGTATGTGTTTTTGAATTCTATCCTTTAATTTATCTTATTTTCTCCTTATTGCACTTTATTCAGCTTCAACATTGTGTTTTTCTATGTTCTTTTCCCAAAGCACTATCTCATGTTACACCTACGTGACACATGATGAGCTTCAAGTGGGGCATATATATGCACATAATATTTTCAAACTTTATCAATTACTAATGTTTTATATCTTTTAGGAACCCATCAAGTCCCAATCTCTCTGAGTGCATGCCTTAAGGGGTACATTATGAAAGGGGTGGGTAAACCATTGGTGCTTCACAGAATTATTATCC
The DNA here is from genome assembly GCA_037957365.1 of Torreya grandis. Classification (NCBI taxonomy): domain Eukaryota; kingdom Viridiplantae; phylum Streptophyta; class Pinopsida; order Cupressales; family Taxaceae; genus Torreya; species Torreya grandis. The sequence continues at coordinate 5,063,576 of JARHVA010000178.1, forward strand.
TTTACTACCACTTTCTATCTACACACCCATACCCTAAAAACATTTCCGTAAGCTTTTTATCCTATTTTCACCTTCCTCTAGTCATTTTCCACCTTCATTAGCCCTTCCCTAGCCTAAAATCATTTTTTGATAGTTTACATTACACTGTCAGCCCCATCAACCTTGTACTCTAATTGATAAAACTTATTTAGGGTCTAGGTCAGCCCCTGACCAACCTAGAATTAGACCTAATTTGTTTTTTCAAGTAATGATACAAGGTTCATTAGGTTGAACTTGTTAGATTAAACTTTCATAAAGGACTAGGGTTAGATCTGCCTATATAAACACATCCTTTTTATCATTTCTAGAGAGAAAAAGAAGAAGAGATATATCTTGTGCATCTGATTATCCACTATTCTACTTGAGGATCATAGCATAGGGTTTGATACTTTATTTGGAGATATAGATCTTGACTTTTGGAGAAGTATTTTTGATGTATTGATAGGTTGTGTAGCTTAAAACTGATTTATCCTTGTCATCCTTACATACCACAATAACCTCTTGTGAATCACCTTGGCCAAAGGAGATATTGAGGCTTAGTAAGTTTGTCTTTAAAGGTAAGTATTCATAACTTTGTTATTCCTTTGTAAAAGTAAACAGATATGCATTTGTACTTCTCTCCCATTCATTAGGATTCCATACACATTGATGTGAGTATATGTATTCTATGCATGTTTAATTTTTATGTTTATTACCCCCACTTTTTGCCACAACCTTTGGTGAGCAGTAGATTAGATTTTACTTTACTTGTTATTAGTTTAGTGAATATGAAAACATATGACCTAGTTATGGTTATTGCATAGTTTTTCTAATTAGAGGCTTAGGAACCCTCCCTAATGATATTATTATGGTAAGAGATCCCTTGGATAGATCTAGAAAATCCATCTTGGTCATGACCCTATATATTTAATGTATTCATAATCAGAGTGTTAGTAGGATTTATCTTCTCTGATCTAGGATTGATTTATAGATCTATTGCATTTATAATTGCATACACTATGCTCTTGATGTTTTTTCTAATGCATATGATCTAGAGACTCGTATGTTATGTTTATACCGGTTGCTTATTCTTTTATTTATGCACTTCCTTCAGTGTCTTGCCTTGCTATTATCTTGATTATTTGAACATTTGAATATGTTTAATTATTTGAGGCCCCCATGACTTTGTTATCCATTTTAAAATTTTAATATGCCATTATTGGAAATATTGCCATTGATTTCAAAGGTATAACATTATTAGTGACAAAGGCCCCATAGCATTTATTGTCTAAAGGTGTTTTTTTAATGATCATATTTTGGCTAAAGAATGTTGATATTAATTAAATATTAAAAAATATATTTTTCGTTGCATAAATTCAAAAGAGGGCCCATGAAGAAGTCAAAGAGTCATGAAATAAAGACAAAAGAGGGAAAGGACACATTTTCTCATGAAGGGTTACCTTGAGGAATTCAAAGAGTCACCAAGTGAAGACAAAAGAGGGAAGGGCACATTTTTCCATAACTTGAGGAATTTGAAAATTCACCAAGATAAAGAGAAAAGGGGAAAGGATGTATTTTCTCATGAAGGGTCACCATGTGAATTTTCAAATGAAAGGATTCAAAGGGTCATGCAAGTTTGGTGCCATTTTCCATGTGGATTGAAGGGTCACAAAGGGTGAATCCCAAAGGTCATTTTGGAAAGATATAAAAGGAGGCTTGGGAAGCCATTTTAAATATGGAAGAGTGTGCATGGTTTTTAATTTTTTTATATAAAAAAAGAGGAGAGAATAGAAAGAGATATTATAGAGTTATATCATTTGTTGAGAAATCAACATTGAGAGATAGTTGTGTTTTAAATAAGAGGGGTTGGTGCTCCTATGGGTTGGTGCTCACAAATAGTTGATGTGTTGGTACTTGATAAAGGGGTTGCTTCTCCTACAAGTTGGTGCTTGCGAACTTTGTAACTTGAGTTGGTGTTCATTCATATACTTGAGATTGTTCTTCCTGGTGTTTTCCCACATTAAGTTTCTATGCAAAAATTTGGTTTCTCTATCTCTCTTGTGTGATACATGTTAATGTTTCATATTTATTGCATATCTTGAATGTATGGTTAACTGGAGTTTGATTAAGTAATTTTTCTATAAGATATACGATATATTGATTCACCCCCCCTCTAAATATATGTCATGATTAATAGTCATTTCCCATTGTATGTTGGCATTTGAATATGTCATTCTTACTTTTGTGGACATTTGAATAAGTCATGTCCTTTTGATTGTGTGGAAATTCAACATGCCCCCCATTTTTTGTATCCTTGGACCTTTGTCTCTTGATTTGATTTTTGAGTGATCTAGTGTGTGTTTTTGATTGATTGGTTATATTGTATTATTACTATTTATACATTTTTATGATTTTCATCATGCATCTTAGGACTTGGTATGATCACATTTTTCATGATTCAATGATATATCTACCTAGATATGTTCCCTCAATATGATACATGGTGCATTTACACTTTACATGGATATCTTATCCTTTTGAGGTAAGGTAACTACCAATTACTACTTCCCACCACCTCAAAAAGGGTAAGGCATATCCATGGGGACATGCCATAGAGGTATGACTTCCACATTACTTCATAGATTCAAATTGCAGATGGGGCATGTTTGGGAAACATGTTATCCACATTTGTCACAGTTTCATATTTAGTGTGGGCATGTTTTGGAAACATGTTCTCCACGCTTATTCAATATTCAACATACATTGATTATAGTGTGGACATGTTTTGGAAACATGTTCTCCACACTTATTCAGTATTCAACATACATAGATTATAGTGGGGACATGTTTTAGAATCATGTCCTCCACATTAACACCTATATTAGTTTTCATATTTCTCCATATATAGTGGAGGCATGTTTTGGAAGCATCTTCTTCACACTTTCACAGTTTAAAATTGGATAAATTACATAATTATATGATTTAGATACATAATTGTGGTAGAATTCTATACATTGATATCATTGTTATACATAGTTTCAACATGATACATATATAAGTTATGTATGCTATGTAATGTGTGCCTAATATTGCAAAATCAAATTAGTCTCAAATTCCAAACACTTTCAAGGACTATCACCACCCACCAGGTTGGATAATTATAGATTGCATGAGAAAATATACTATAGTAGTTGGTTTGCTTTTTGGTATGGTTGAGGTGAATAAATAACTCAATATTGACAATTTTAGAGATTGGAATTGATTACATCATCCAACCTCACCAATTTTATTGTGTGAATTGACTTGGTCCACTTACACTCACCAGGTTATAAGTATGATTGGGTTGCATTATTAAGTTAATCTCAACTTCCAAGTTGTAACTCATCTTTTCTCCAAGGTTGGAGGCATGTGCCCTACAATATCTCTCTCTATATCTTTAAATATATGCACTTTACAGATTTATATTTTTCCTAATCTTAGTTTTAGTGATTTATAATGATACGTCTTTTAAATTAAATTTCCAAAAAGTAATATGGTTGCATCGATACATAGGTTTACTCCTAAATCTTTCTCTCTTAAAATTTCAATTATTTTAATTATTTTTAAATGTCTCTATAAAGTGTTAATTTTTTTCTAAAGTTTGTTAGAATTTCCAAAATGAGTATAACCTTATGATTGATTTGTATTTATAGTTAAATATTCATTATTTTATACTATGATTGACCCATGAAATGTGTCTAGGATAACCTAATAGAGACTTATAAAATTAAAAAATATTTGTTGAATGTTCTTAGACACTTTTGGTAGTTATAGGTACCTATAATAACTATAAATATCTAGACATTACCACTACTATCCTAAGAGTGTAAATCAATGATCTAAGACATGGAGAAGGTTTGTCTAGTATTATGGAATGCTCTCGTATATACTAGGTTGGTCCTAAAGAGGTGTATCTAGAAAAAAAAAAAGTTGGCTATGATAATAAATGTTGTATATTGATAGAGAGAAAGTGTGCATAAGATTTAAATGTGTATGCAATGCCAAAGTATGTCAAAGAATATATTTCCAAAGTGTCTAATACCAAATTTAGGTATCTCTCATGCTTTATATGAGACAAATGTTTTGAATTTAATTTAAATGGGATACTTTCTCCATAGGAATGTGTCAGTGTGATGGAGTACTTTATCAAGGTTTGGGGTACTTGTTTAAATCACACACTTAGAGGAAAAATATCCCAATATTTGACATTAGAGTGATTTCTAGAATTGTGTATTGAGTACCACTTTACAATTATTGATTACTTGTTTCAATTATCTGAGGGTGTATTATTATTCTACCTAGTTTGAGGATTGGAATTCTTAGATACATTTTGTCTTGAGACTTGGAATATTATTTCTTAGACTTTTATTTTCCTTTTACTTCAAAATTTCAAAAATAATGCATGTTTTTCCTAAAGAAGAGATCTAGTGGAAATCCATGTTGGATTCTATGCATGGTCTTAAGCTTGACCTATATTACAATATCAGAGTTTCTTTGTTTCTTGAAATTTAAACTTGTAAACCAAAGTGTGAAAAATATTTGTGTATTATTTAATATATTGATAACAACCTTGGCACAATTATGAGAACTTTAAATTTTTGGTTATCATAGTTCCTAACAAGATTATAGGTTTTTAAGGCTTCTACAAAACCATTTCAAGTATATACAAATTCTAAGACATATTTTTCATGATAAACGTAGTGGTCATCCCACCATTTCTTTACATACAAGTAAACTCTCAAAAGAGCAAAGGTTATCTTTACTCTATCATAAAACTCATTAATTGCATAATATAAACAAATAAGATTCAACCAATAATCTAAGGCATTTAAATATATATTTACTTCAAAAATAGGGATGTTTATATTTGATTTTACTTTATATGATGTTAGACCATTGAATGATCGATTTGAAGTAAACATCTTAGAACGAAATTGAACACACTAAGATTTTTGGGTAAAGTGATCAAAGATTATTACCTTCTATTGTGCGGAGTAATGTTACAAACATTATCCTTTCCTTGGAAAAGAATTATCTATCATTTTATGAAGAATATCTAAATTTAATATCTCTAAAGTTGATTTGAATTCCATCTGAGTATGCTTACTCAACATCGTAAATATAATATATGTTTATTTCTAAAATATGGGTAGATATGCTGACATTTTATGTAATTTAGTAATTACATAAAATGAATTCAAGTATACAATCATAAATAAATAAATAAAATATATAAAGTTGATTTGGATGCCATTTGAGATCGTGAAAGAAGGTAAGATGATGGGTCATGAGGTTTGATACTAAAATTCTTATAATCAAACCTCATGTGATTATAGAAATGATTCAGATGGAGACTTTAATGCCATAAAGATGTGATACAAAGTGATTTTACTTTGATACCATTGATCCAAGTCCTAAGATATAATCCATTGGATAACACACTTAACATGTTTAAATATGTTATGGTAAAAGTGTATATGAAACCATAAAGAGTGGAATGGAAATCAAAATGACTAATGAAGAGCAACAACATAACAATAAACAATATTATATAAATATAGGTCAAGATTTTATTATGTAATAAGTTCATAAAAATAAGTCAAGAGGCCATATATGCTACAAAATTTTAGCCATTATGTTACTTCCTATTCTATCTCTTATCTCTTCAAATAATGAATGGAATGTGCTATTATGCAAACAAGGGTCAAAAGTGCCAAGTCCCTACAGAAGTAGAGGTTAGGATAGGAAGATACTTAAAACCCATTATTTGGAATAGGCATTGAGAATTATTCCATTTTATTTGCATATATGAAATACAATATTTTTTTAGTAGATTGTATAAATGAAACTATACTTTTGACCAAATTTCACAATGATTTTAAATGGTGCCAATATTTTTTAGTAATATTTAATTCTTAAATTTGTAAAACCTTCTAATTTATATATATATTGTAAAGTGCTCACAATAATAACATTGTTCAAAACATAAAACAATTTATATAGCGCTATGGAGAATAATAGTTTATTTTTGGTGATTTTGCAATGCCACAAACCTATCAACACTAAATCATAGTGTTATGATTGAAACATCCTTCCATCTAGTCAATAAAATTTTACTTAATAAATTATTGATAATTATAAATATAATTTTTATAATTTAATGAATTTATTTGCCTAAGACAAAAATATTGGATGCATCAAAGTGATAACTTTCTATAGATTATGATATAAAAAAATTTATTGTGGTTAAATAATTAAAAAATGATTCACATGTGAACTAGATAAATAAAAAATTATTTATATTCCATCAACTAATGTAACACAAAAAATACATGATTATCATTCAATCCTTTGGAATACAAAAATATTTAGGTGATACAAATGCTGATGCAGATAGATTACTTGCAGTCCATTTACATCTCCTCTTGAAAGAATTTATAGACAATAAATTATATAAGTGTAATAACTATCACTAATTTTATGAATAATATTTTGGTGAATGATCCATTATTATTTAAATGAATACTACCATAACTCAAAGTATGAAATGAAAATAATAGTTACAATTCCATGTTCATGCAAAGGCAACAAAAATTTCCAACCTCAATTTAAAAACAATTTAAATTCATGTTCAAATATAGAAATCTTTATTATATGTAATTAATTTATAAAAACTTGAAACTTAAAGCAATAATTCAATTAATAACTTATGAATTTATTTTTATGGTTTCAATGGCCTAGCCTAGATCATCAAAGTTAGTACTTGTCACTTCTTTTCCCTTGATATGTAGGTAGTGGAAAAATTCACTAATTATATTGGTCGTGTACACAGTCTAGGTTTCACCTTTTGAGTTTTCCTTTAAGAGGGTGACACCACCAACAAAATTCATTAAGGAAGTTTCTCATCTAAGTAGTCAGTTCACAATCAATAAAGAAAATTATTATGCTAATGAAAATTGTTAATAAATAAGCCAAATGCCCCCAAAAAATTGAATGCATGGAGATGATATAAACAAATAAATAGGAATATTCATTATACTTCATGAATATCAAATAAATATACCAAACAAGAAAAATATGAAACAATACAAAGTTCTAATATGTATATTGGATAAAAAGGCAAGAGTTTAAAGACATAAATGTGTAAGAATAAATCTTTGATAGTGAAAGATTACTAGTTAAAATAATTAAAGAATGGAATACATTTTATGCTCTTAAGGTGGCCCTAAATAATGAGATAATTGATTAATCCATATACAATTATTTTCTACAAAAACTAAGGTGAGATGCAAGCCATGAAATATTTTTATGAATATCTTATGCCTGTGGTGATTACGAAGAGCTAGTGATATTTTTTCTAGGTCATTTTATGAAACCCCTCTAGTAATTTCTTCCCACTTTAGAGTGGAACCTCCAATTTCAATCGATGTTAGATCCCTTGACCTAATGATAATTAAATTATAGTATTGTGAAAGATATATGGTTCAAATATTTTTGGACTAGAGGTGTAAACTAATTTGTGTAAGTACCTTTGGTTATTCAAAGTTTATAGAGACATCTAAAATGAAGAATTCAAGTAAAACATGATGGTATATTACACTATTTGTTGTGCATAATTATTCTTGTTTTTACTATTGTCCTATAACACATTATTCACAAAGAAAAAAACATGGCTTGGTACTACTATTCCTAATTTCAAAACCAAAATAATTTGGATGGGTTATGCTGCTTTTATGTATTGGTCAATAACCATTCTAACCACTAATAGATTTTATGATTTCAAAGTTCATGTAATTGAAACTTGATTTTGGGGATAACTGTGTGAAGAATTTTTGATCTTGACATTTTGGATCACCTCCCATTAGATATGGGGATCTACACGCAATGCATCTAAGAGAGAAATTTTTTACCATAATTTACTTATTTTTCAATTTGGGTCTCATATCCTATTTGATAGGAAATATGACCAATTTTGTGTATAGTTGGAGTTCCTTATTTTTCTAAAAATTGAGGAAAAAAGAAAAAAATTATAAATATCGAGGATCAAAGGGTTTTTGTGCTTCTTCACAACTAATTTTAATACATGTTCATTTATAATTATATGTGTATATATATATATATATATCCTATAAATAGACATTAGGTTTAGAATTAATATATCTCTACATCAAAGTACTAAGATGGGTATACTTAGAAAAAAATGGAGGTATAAGTAGAAATATATAAAACATACCACCATCCCAAAAACTAGAATATGAAAATCAGTGGGAGTCTCATTCTTTAAAATGATGTCAACATTTAGGGGAAAGTATTCAGCTTTCATCTTTGTAACCTTCACATGAAAAATAATATATTTAAATTAGATTGAATTATTTATATCATTTTTTATGCATACATAATATATTTGAGATACAAGAAGGTAGTGAGGAAAGTCATAAATTGCAAGAGCATATTATGTGAAACTCTATTAAATATGTGTATTCTCAACTTTTAGTAAAAATAGATGTTGAGCAATATTAGAGTGTATCTTTTTGTAGTTCTCATCTTAACTTTGAGCCACAACCATGTCATCATTTACTCTTTTATCCATGGTGGTAGATAGTTTTTGGCACCATATTTTAAAACCTCATCAATTATATCTATCTGGGCACATGACTAATAATATTAGGTCAAATACAAATAACATTTTAGGTCAATGGTGGGAAACTTAAGATGGATATCTACTAGGCCCAGAAAGAAGATTCCCATTCTTCATAAATCAATCCAAAAACCATTTCATCCCATTCAGATTATATTATAAAACATGATGCTTAGTTTTTTTTAGAAAGCTTAATAAATTCATAACTTAACAAGGTTTATATCCTTACATGCCATTTCATATTCTACCTCTTGTATAGGTCATGACCCTGATCATCCTTTTCACCCCCTCCACAATCACTTGAGGCTTGAAAAAAACTTCTCCAAATTTGTCACTGATATTTATTATTATTTCTAGAATGCCTTATCTTTCCTGAGGGCTTGTATTGCCCACACCGATAACTCCCCACCTATTTTTCCACCATAATTATTTATTAATGTTTTATTATGTCTATCTGATTCTTTTAGATGTTAAAAACTATGTAAGATGATATTTCACTAATATTTCATTATTAAACATGTGGACACCTAAATCTGGCCATTGATAACCTCCAATCAACCTTTTGACCAATTTCCACCAAAATGTACAATTTGGCCTAAAAACACACTCAAAGATGTGAAATTGATGTATTAAAGTGTTGATTCTATCTAGGGTATCCCTAAATGGGTCAATGTAATTTATGGTCCAGCTAACTTTGATCAGATCATTGAGAGTCAAAATGCTAATTTTGCACCTAGGTGCTCTGGATTTCTCTTTCCTATCAAATCTCTTACAAAAGACACGTTCCTTTGTTATTTACTATTGATAATATCCTAAATGGGATAATGGATCTAATGCATCTAACATTTCCTTTCAATTCTAATCCAGTCAACTTTTGGACCAATAACAAGGCATTTTGATCAAATTAAGTAATTTGTGCATAAAGTGCTTAAACATGCTTAAGAGATAATTAACCCAAATCAAGGCATAATTAATATTTTCATGGAAACATGTTGAACAATATCTTTTGGAAATGAATATCAAATATCTTCATCATCTGGTGACCTCATTTCTTAGGAAGACATCCCTAGGCCATAAATGCCACAAATATCAAGATTCATACCTCCCATGCCTCATCAAAGCCCTCAATGCCTCTTAATTGATCCGGTGTCCCAAATATTGATGAGAATATTTATTAATTTTAATTGCATAATTAGATTAATCCTTAGCCACACATATCAATCCTAATATGGATGGTTTAGGTTGATTCTAGCCATTTACAAAAATCTATAAATAGAGAAGTCATGAATATCGTTTCTAAGCTATTTTGGTGCAAATTTATTATGCTCAAATATATTTAAAAGCTTGATTATGAAAATTTATAATGTAGAATTGATTAAAAAGCTTCATGCAACTAGTGTTACTTTGCCAAATTCATTCCAAGCCAAGCCAAGCCACAAGCAAAAGGTGTCAAGGAGAGATGGAGGTAGCCAAGCTTCCATTGTGAAGGACTTCATGAGCACAAAGTCGAGTAAGCCACTATTACAAAGGTATTTGGAGCATCCAAAAAAGGTGAAGGAATTCTTGTTGTTTTTCCTTACTTTTTAGTTTTATTTGTCATTTTTTTACTAATCTCACCCTAGTAACTAGGCATGAAGATGTTAGCTTAGTGTTTTTTTATTTGATTTCATTCACTAACATAATACTAATCTCCTCTTCTTATGCAAATTCCTAGTTCACATAATGGCACACCTGGTGGGACCAGATGCATCCCATACATAAAGAAGATCATTATGTAACTTAAAAATCTTCATTTGGATCATTAAAACTCTTGTAATTTGATTTTTTAACTTTGTTTTGCCATTTTTATTTGTCATAGGTTTACACAATAACTGACATCGGTTAGTAAAACCATCATCGATTGGATAACCATCATCAGTCACTATTGGTATAACTGATGTCAGTTAGATAACCATCATCAATTAGTAAGTGTAACCATCGTCGGTTATAGAATCGACATTGGTCACTATGTTTTTCTAAGAATACAAACCTAAGAGATCTTTTTTTGAATTTCATTATTTCAAACCCAAAATAGCTTCAAGGCTAAAGGACATGCTAACATTTTTGTTACAAGACCAAGCTTAACATTTGCTAAAAACATGTTTAGATCACCTTTTACATTTTAAAAAATGAATTAGGAACACTATTTTGGTGCTTAAAGTAACATTTAATGTGCTTAAATAAGTGTTTTTAGCATTAGTTTTCAAAGTTACAATTAAGACCAATGGGTCAAATGAACACCACCTCATTTTTCAAAATTTAGCTTAAAATTGAACACACTTGTCATTTTTGTCTTCAATAGTTGTTTGATCTAATTTTGTTTGGAAAAAAGAGGGATGCCACATGTATACTCTTCCATTTTTACCCTTTAGGGAACCCTTGGAATCAAAAGTGCAATTCCTATTCCAAATAGCCTAGTCTAAGGCTTAGAAAGAAAGTCACCTAAAGCACTCCCCAAAAATTCATCAAAGTTTGGGTGACCTTAAAAATGACCCTAGAGTCTTTATGTTTCATAATTTATTTATTTTTATGCAAACTTAGCTTGTGAGGGGGACTTTCCCACCTCTCGTGAGTTCTTTAAGGAAGATTTGACCTAAGGTTTCATATCCTAACATTGACTTTACTTACTACTTTAGAGTTGCACATGGGATGTAGTGGCACTTTGGAGATCACAATACACTAAGTAAACAATAGGATGTAGTGGTTGTAAAAAGGACTAGACCTTTTTGTAACAAGACAAGTGATACAAACCTAAAATACATTCTTTTATTTTTTATTATTTATCATGAAAGTCATTATGTAATAGATTCCCCTAAAATGTTCAAAAACTTGTAGATATTAGACAAAACCCCACTTGCCATGGAAGTATTGTTGGTGTAAGGTGCGCCTTAAGGTCCATGTCATAGTACTATCATTTGAGAGAAGGGGGGTGTAAAAACCCTACTATATAATGCATATTTACTTTTGGATGAACACTTAAAATCCTCTCAAATGACATATATAGACATATTCCAATAATACCAAGAAACCTTGTCAATTTAGAGTCTAAGAGCAATTAATAAATTGAGTTTTGTCCTAGATTAAAGTCTTGTTTGAAGTCAAAACTTGGTGTAAACAAATGATACAAAAAAAAACACATGGTAATCATTTTTATTTAAATAAAGAGGCATTATGATACCCACGTGAAATCATCAATTTGCCTTGTTCAAAAGTCCATCAAAAACATGGGAGTCATATCATCCACTTTGGCACAGTTATGCTACCTAATTGAGTCTAGACCTTTGCCAAAGTAGTTTGAGTGCTTCATTTATAATATAAATTCTAAATTTCACCTTTATAAGTTCATAAGGTTGATGTGTTAAGTGGGCTCACCATTTACACTATACTTGAGGGGACTTAGGTTAAATTTCTCATTTGGGTTGAAGGTCATTTTAGACTCAATATAATTATCACCACTTGATAGAATTAAGCTTTTTTGTGTTAAAAACTTAAAATTTAAGTCAATGCACCACAACATTTTGAGTCAAAAAAGTAGTGTTATGCTATCAAAATTATGGGAAACTATGTTTGCCTTGGAGAGTTTTTGAAACAAACATTTGGCCACACCTTTTAGGTAGTGTAACATCATTACTCTACCCAAAACATTTCAAATATTGTTTCATAGATCCTATTGAATAGAGTTCAAATTTTTTCCTGCATTTTTATACTAATCTAAGTGTACTTTTATGATCCTTTGTCTAACACAATTATACCACTCACTTTTGTCTAGCTTATTTGTCAAAAGAACGAAGTTTTATACCATTATGTGTGATAAAATAAACTATCTCTAAAGTGCCTTTTGTTTCATACCTTATACCTATTTGATCGAGTTCATGTCCAAGGATAAAATTCCTAGTGTTTTTTAGAAGTGTTTCAAATCTTTTAGATTAAAACTTTCATCTATTTCAAAGTCTAGCTTTTGATGTCATTTGGCCAAGAGTCCTAGCACATGCCTTGTTTGAGCCTCGATTTTGATGTCGTGTTTGGCCAAAAGACCTTACAAATTTTAAATTTATAGATTATATTGATTTGAAACACTTTGACCTTAGAGTTTGGCATTTTGATTGTCAGTCCATTTACTTGATTATCTTTGTATGAACAGTGAAACATTAGATACTTCATGCTAGCTTGTTTCCTCATAAATCTTTGCATAAACCTTTTGATCCTTTTGATGAATCTAGACCAAGTTGGAACATAATCTATTTTAGATATTTTCCTTTTTAGAGTTTGTAGAAATCTTTGACCTTTTATCACAAAGCATTGACTATGGATGCTAATATGTATTCCTACACTTGTAGTGGACTCATGTACAATCCAAGGATTAGTAATGTAGTTACATGGAAAGAAATGGTGTAAAACCCCTACGTGGATAATATTGCTTATGAGATGGATTATTATCCCTCTTATAATACTCAATTAGGAGCACAAAGCCAAGATCTATTGGCTAATTATGTGGTTAATACACCGCCTTATTCAGAATAAGACCAAGAACAAACCACTTAATAACTAGCTATAATACCCATAGCTGATGAGATAGTTCTCCAATAGTCATATTATACTAATATAACTTCCACATATGATCCATTTTTGTTTGAGTGATATTTTTTAGAGAACAAAGATTAGATTTTGGTTAGATCTATAGAGGTAGGGGCAAGTTTCCAGTAGACTTCCCCCATGAAAAATTACCAAGCTTAGTGAGAGTACCCCACAACATAATTTATGATCAATAGGATTATTCTAAAAATCCTTTGGCTTTAGTCCAAACAACATATCAAGACCCTAATCTACCTAATAGAGGCAAAAACATCATGAAAGACCACTTTAAAAAAATACAGGAAACATATCAAACCTACCTAAATCTAGCACATAATTTCAATCAGCTGAACATGGTGAGTAAGTCTCTTATTGACCTAATTCTTTCAACAAGAGTTTTTATAGAGTTAACTAGTCAAGAGAATTAGAGTTTAGACCAATTCATGCAAAACACGTTGGTAGACAACTTGCTGCATATGCCCATTATTAAAGAAGTGTCTTCTACTTCTACATAGAATAATGAGCAAAATATAGTGGATAATATGCAAATAACATCCAATCCAAATAAAAGTGGTGCTAACACACAAATGACTAGCCAAAAACATGTGCCTATATTTAATACCATGAGTATATCATCATACTAGGGAGTAGGAGTTTCTACATCCCAACCTTAATTGACTGCTTCCTCAAGTGTACAACCTATGAGATGAAGTAGTAAAAAAATGACCAATGTCATGCCTCAATGACAAAATGTGATGAATCCTACTCCTATTGAAAAAGTAACAAGTATTATTCCATAATAAAAAGCACAATATAGTGTACCAATGTAATAGAGGACAAATATATTACCACCTTAATCAGGGGTAACTAATGTTCCACCTCACCACGTAATGACAAACATACCTCTTCAGTCATAGACTAATATGCCAATCCAGAACCAAGAAATGACTAGTTAACAAGGTGTAAATATTGGTCAATGATAGATGCTGAATATATAACCTATTTTCACTCCCCATAGGGATTCATGCAACAAGGAGGCTCCCATGTTGCTCAAGCACCTACTAGACAACCATTGGTTCAAAATGTGCCACAAATTTAATGATAAGGTCTTGGTCTAAAAGTTCCCACTCAACAACAAGGTTTGATTAGTTGGTAGCATGTTCCTTTTCAATCACAATAGGCACATTATAGTTATATCCTTCCATTCCAACCAAAAAATATCCAAGTCAAACATTTATCACCAACCCAAACTAGAATATCACACAACTAAATGTGCAATTTCAAGTACATCTGAATCCATGTATGCATATTCTTGGTCCATTTCCATACCAAACCAATATACCCCAACAAATATATTCATCATACTCTGGTCAAAGTGTCCCACTTTATGACCTCCCAACCATCTACCCAAATCAATATTCTCCCTCAAACTAATGTTCCTTCCAATTTCTTATCCCAAGAATTACAATAGATGAAAGATGTAATTGTTGCCATTCAGGCTAGAAAACAAACTAAAGAGTTTAATTTGGATGGCATGCATTCTTATCTATTCAACATGGAGTATTTGTAGATACCATTTCCTCTAAGATATGAACCACCAAAATTCAATAAATACAAAGGGAAAGGTGACCCTAAGGCTCATTTGACCGAGTTCTTTGTTGTATGTTAACCAATGGAATATAGTGACATATACCTTTTGCTATTATTTCCAAGGAGATTGGTTGGACAAGCCATGGAGTGGGTTTTAAAATTACCTAAAAATTTAATAATTTTTTTTGATGATCTTTCTAATAAGTTTGTACAACACTTTTCCTATAATCTCAAACATGAGATTTCATTAGTGGATTTAACAAAAGTAAAGTAAAAAGATGGTGAGAGTTTTACAAGTTATCTCCATTGATAGAGAGCCCTTGCAAGTTATTTCACCCATAGTTTACCAGATAAATAATTAGCCACTATGTTTACTAAAAATTTTCATAGTGAGATAGCTTATCATCTAGAACTATAATGTGCAAATACTTTCAAAGAGATCATTGATAAAGGTTTATTGATTGAGAGAGTGTTCATCAATAAAAGAGTCATTAATATTTAATTCAAATAATCAAAATCAAGTTACCAATCATGGAAATGGATAAAATCAACATCCCATTCAAGCGTAAGCATCGCAACTGACATAGGCCAATAACTAAGAAAGATCAAAGCAATTCAACCACAATAGGAATGTTGTGGGAAATGGAGTAACTAAATCACATCATGTCCAAATAGTGAAAACATCATCCACGCTACCTTTTAAGCTTAATTCTACTCAAAAACATCTCTAACTAATATCACAAGCATAACAACCAAGACCTGTGCAATAAATATAGTAGCCTTTACCATTACAAACCCCTCCTCCAAGGAAAACTGTGCTTACATGTCGTGTCTTTAGTGACCTAGGAGAGCCTATTGAATCTATATTTCACAAACTTACCACCACTAATTTTATTAGTTGGCCTACAACAAAGCATTATCCAAAAGGCATTCCTTATCCTGATTGGTACCATGAAAATAAATTATATGAATATCATTAGGTCAATGGGTATAATCTATGAATATGTGTCCAAATCAAGCACTTAATTGAGAATATGTTGGAGAATGGGGAGATAACATTAGATAATGGTGCTTCCACTTCCAATCAAACTCTTGGGATTTATCAAAACCCCTTTCCCTAACATAACAATCAATAGTAGCAAAATAATCAATAACAATAACAATAACGGCCAGTGTAGTAGTAAAATCAACAATATCAAAATCAAAGGCCAAACTAGTAGAATCAATAAAATTAATAACAGAACCCAAAATGATAGAACAATAGAAAAAACTAAGGTCACAATGGTAACAACTAAAAAACCTACCATGCATTTGTACATGACTACAACAGGGTTGTAGGTCATATTGTAGGGGGTAGTGTTAATACCATCTCCATTAATCCTAGATCAAGCACTAATCAACCTAGACCATTGATAAACAACAATATTTAGCCAAATTACATGGATAATACTTTTTTGACTTCGGAGTGCATACAAGTAAACCAAAAAACTAGGAATTCCCCTTTTGGACCTTATATTGACAACTTATCCTTACCATGTGACCACATATGAGTGTACCAATAACTTAGACTTGCCCTATCTAGTCCCACACCATTCCCAACATTTGTTAGTAATAATGGTTTAGTATTTAATCCTAATTGTGAAATCATAACTTAGAGGTCAAAGATTACTATCCTAGGCCCAAAACCATCTGCCACTTTACCTATCATCTAACTAACTATTTAGCCTTAGAATAAACCATTCAATACTTACCAAGATAAGAAGTTTGATATTGTGGAATAATTATCGAAGACACCAGCACAAATTTATATTTTAGATTTGTTGCAAATGTCATTAATCCACAAGAACATCTTGAATGAGTTTTTAACCTAAGCCAATATTGCTAGTGACATATCCCCTAATAAATTTCAAGCTTTGGTTGGACACCAAGCTCCATCCCAACAAGTCACATTCAACCAAAGTGATATGTCTTCCCTTGGCCCACTCTATAATAACCTATTATACATAGAAGTTTATATAAAGTGGCATAAAGTGAAACATGTCCTTATAGACAATAGATCAAGCTTCAACATAGTGTCTCTAAAGCTCATCAAGCTTCTTGGGTACATAATGGTATATCTCTAGTTATAAATAATAACCATTAAAGCCTATGATAATCAGGAAAGAGAATCACAAGGCACCATTAGCTTGCTAGTTATCATTGGGTCTTTAACCCATGATACACTTTGCCATGTGATTGATCTATAGTTGTCATATAATATGCTTCTAGGTAGGCCTTGGTTACATGAGATTTATGTAGTCCCATCAATATTGCACCAATGTATCAAGTTTTCCCACTCAGATATGGAAGTGAATATTCTAGGAGATTTACACCCATATGAACACTACAAACATCTTGAGGCCAAATTTCAAAGCTATAATTATCAGTATAGATTGAATCTAAGTTCCAAGTAGGATAAAGGAAAGGCCATACTTATTGATCCTTCATTAGGTAATTACATAGATCTTAATACCTTAGGTTCCCTTTCCCACATGCCACCTTCTAAAGCTTCTAATCATTTCACCATTTTAGATAATGGACTAGGGAGTATGTGACCCATGATACATTTCATATTGCCAATCTTCCTTAGAATCCAAAAAACTTTGGGTGACCTAATGTCATCCCACATATGCATTAGCAATGCAAGAACAAAGATAAGGGACCTATCACATTTGTACCAACATCTGGCCTAAAACCTAACCCTCTTGAAGGGGATGAATCATGGCTATACAATGATGACCAAGTTGATTGTTATAAAAGTGCAAAGTATCCTATTCCCAATAGGATCATGGAGCATCATAAATTATAAAGGAAGAGGCCTCAAACCAAATTAGCAAGGAACCATCAAGCCAATTTTCATGACTAAGTATGAAATACCTTATAGATTTGGATTTAAATTGCCTGGGGATGACCCCACATATCTTATTCAAACTCCATCACTAGCGACTAGTGATGATGATGATGTCAGTAAAGTAGAGTTTTATCATAGCCTCACTTTTGATTACCTAGGTAAAACCAACCTATTTGATAACAATACCATTTGTACCCTTATCATGGTCATTCATCACAACCCATTGCCATTATATTATCCCCAATTGATAGATTGTGACCAACAAGAATCCAATCTACCGATCGATGAGTTCCAGAATGATGAGGCATTATGTGACTTCTTAGGCCTTAAAGACAACATTTTGTTGGGAGATCACAAGTTAGGATTCTCAATTATATTGAATCCTACAGCCTATTTTGGAGAATGGGTAAACACCCTTAGCCAAAAACAAATAAGTAAAACATTAAGGTCCCAAAGTGAAAACCTCTTTGAGGCACTTTCTAACTAGGGAAAAAGTAAATATAAAAGCCACTCTAGTGGTGAAAACCTATTTTAGGAACCATTAGATGGGGATGTTCATTCTTCTTCAAATTTAGACTAGGAGACCACCAATGATGAACTTGTATATAGATCTGAGTTCAATTTCACATAACAAGTATATGATAAAATTCTTCAAGAATTTTCAAATATTTTTGTCACATGGCCAAATCTCCCATTATGGGACTCAAATTCATCATGCCTAGGAGAAGTTGAATAATAAGTCCTAACAGAGGACCCTGACTAGTCCAATAGTCAAGTCATTGCCTACTATCTTAGAAGATGGTTCGACCCTTCTAGTCAAAGATAAAATATATGTAAACATTAGGATTCCATTAGACCTAAAATGGATAAAATTAGGTGCATCCCTCACTGAGGAGGAACATAATGTATTTACAACTCTATTGAGATAATTTTTAGAGATGTTTGTATGGGCCTATTTTAACATACTAGGTTTGGACATTGCTTTGGTTCTACACCACCTTGTGTTCAATCCTGACACCAAATTGATAAAATAAAAGCTACATAAGATGCATCCTTGCATTGTTGTATTGGTAAAGAAAGAATTATAAAAACTCTTAGAAGCTAGATGTATCAGATCTGTTGACTACTTTGAATGGATCTATAATGGCATTTATACCACTTAATCATTAATTTTTCTAACACCCCCCTTAATGTTAAGAGGGGATACATTTCATAGCCACATTTACACAAAAAGAATTATACTCCATAAAATATCTATGATGAGTCTAGGGTGTAGATAATATTTAAAGTATTTAAATACCTTCATCATGACAATATCACATTTTAAAAAAAATGAATTATAATCCATAAATTATTTAGAATTTTAATCTAACATGATCATGAGACTACATCTCACAGTTTCTCATGAATAATCAACCAAGCATTTTGAAATCTTTTATAACATAAGTACCTTCATTATAAGATGTGATTTTAAGTATTAGGTACATTGTAAACTCACATAAGGTAAAGTTTACCAAAATCACATAAAGTCACTTATTATAATGTTTTTACAATTTGAGAAAAAGTATAAATAAGAAAGAAAATGCATGACCATAGGAAACGACATTGTCATACACATCCCCCTCAATGGCAACTTTAAGAGGCCCAACATTGTATGAAAAATAAAAAATTGGTAAGACCGAGTGGTTTTATGAAGATATTTTCCATTGTTAATCTGTAGGACAAAATTGGACATCAATATCACCATTGAGTACTTTCTCTCATAAAAAATGTGTATACACACAATATTTTAAAACTTTATCAATTACTGATGTTTTCTCTCTTGTAAGTATTTGCCTTAAAGGGTGCACTGAGAAAGGGGTGGGTAGACCATTGGTGCTTTACAATATTATTTTCCCCTATACCACCACTTTAAACCAACACAAGCCTCTCTTGTACCTTTCCCTAAGCTTTAATGCCTCTCTTATACACTCTTCTAAGCACTTCACTACCTCAAACAACCCCTACCTAAGCCAAAACTTCCTTTTGACTTTTATTGATTAAATTCAACCTAGGTTGACCTTGTACTTAAAATATAGAATCATGTTATAGTATTGGGTCAACCTTGACCGACTTAGTTCAAGACCTAACTACTTTATTAATCAAAGATACAAGGTTGATTGCACTAACTCTATTAGATAAAA
This sequence comes from Torreya grandis, assembly GCA_037957365.1. NCBI lineage: Eukaryota > Viridiplantae > Streptophyta > Pinopsida > Cupressales > Taxaceae > Torreya > Torreya grandis. The sequence goes on from JARHVA010000178.1 coordinate 5,083,545, forward strand.
CTTTGGAAGAGTTTAGGGTTAGATCCAGCTATACAAACACATCTTTTTTACCATTTTAGAGAGAAAAATAGTTAATAATTTATTTATGCATCTACTTATCCACTATTCTACTTGAGGAGTCATTGCTTAGGGTTTCAATACTACACTTGGAGGTATGAATCTTGTCTTATGAGAGAATCATTTTGGATACATAGGATAAGTTGTGTAGCCTAAGCCTAACCTATCTTTGTTATCCTTAACAACCACAACAACCTCTTACAAAGCATCTTAGCCATGGGAGAGATTGAGGCTCGAAGTGTTTGTCTTCAAAGGTAAGTATTCCTAACTCTCACTCCTCTTTGTTAAATTAGATAGATTCTTATTTTTGGTCTTAGAAATATGTTTCTCTCTCTATTCATTAAGATTACCTCTACATTAACTAGAGTAGAGTTATTCTATGCATATTTAATTTTATGTTTATTACCCCCATTTTATGCCACATGTTTGGGTGAGCATTAGGTTAGATTTTACTTTTACTTTGTCATTTACTTGTTATAAGCAAAGATAAGACCTAGCTAGGGTTAATGTGTGTTATTGCTTGACTAGAGGCTTTGGAACCCTCTCTGATGAAATTATGTGGTAAGAGACCCCTTAGTTAGTTTTAGTACATCCATATTGGTCATGACCAAATATACCAACAAGTGGAAGGGCTAGTGTGATTTATCTTCTCTGAGCTAGAATTGATTAGTACATTAGCTTCACTTTTTATTTTATAAAAAATGCACATAAACTTAAATATCCTTAATTATTTGGTGTTGCACTATATTTTTGGTTAAATCTATACAACTTTGAATATCATAAAGAAGGGTGATACTATAGGAAATGTCTAAATGAAGTTATCATAATAACCTTAACAGCCACATGGCTTTTTTAACAACTTCCAAAGTAATTCTATATTATATTTTTATAGAAGAGATAGAAAGAATAGGTTTATTTTTACTAATCCAAATTATATCACCTTTACCAAACTTAAACACATCCAAAAGTAAATTTTTGATATATAATATCACTAGCATGGTTAAAATCATAATAACCATCTAAATTAACATTATCAATAGAAAAATAATATAAAACTAAATTTATAGTTCTTTTGATATACTAAAATATATGTTTTAAAATTTATAATGATCCAAGTATGGATCCTACATGAATCTAGAATCAACACCTACAATAAATGAAATGTTTGACCTAGTAATAATTTGATAAATCAAACTACCAACTAACCATCTGTATAGAGTGGGGTTAGCTTTGTCACAAGCAAGTTTTGGATTAATCTTAGCACTAATTTCAATAGGGGTAAATGTAGGTTCACAGTCAAGCATATTAGATTTAACAAGAAGGTTACATGCATACTGAGATTGAGATACAACAATTAATTTTTTATCTTGAAATACAACCATTCTAAAAAAATGATAAA